>RJWJ010026965.1:0-22590 GCA_004363605.1 Indri indri
CCTGGCTTATTTCACTTAAGATAATGACCTCCAACTCCATCCATGTTGCTGCAAATGACAGAATTTCATTCTTTTTAATGGCCAAATATTATTCCATTATGAATATATACCACATTTTCTTTACCCATTTGTCTGTTGTTGGATGCTTAGGTTGATTCTATATCTTTGCTCTTGTGAATAGCTCTGCAATAAATATGCAAGTGCAGGTATCCCTTTGATATATTGATTTATTTTCCTTTGGGTAGATAACCCAGTAGCGGGATTGCTGGATTGAATGGTAATTTTATTTTTAGTTTTTTGAGAAATTCCATACTGTTTTCCATAGTGGCTGTCCTAGTTTATATTCTCACCAACAGTGTGTAAGTGTTCCCTTTTCTCTGCATCCTTGCCAACATCTGTTAATTTTTGTCTTTTTAATAATAGCCATTCTGCCTAGGGTAAGAAGATATCTCATTGCGGTTTTGATTTGCATTTCTCTGATGATTAGTGATGTTGAGCACTCTTTCATATACCTGTTGGCTGTTTGTATGTCTTCTTCTGAGAAATGTCTTTTGCCTACTTTTCAGTGGGATCATTTTCTTTTTCATGTTGAGTTGTTTGTGTTATTGGCATATTCTGGACAATAATTCCCTGTTGGATTAATAGTTTGTGAATATTCTCTTCCATTCAACAGGTTATTTCTTCACTCTGTTGATTATTTCTTTTGCTGTACAGAAACTTTTTATTAATAGTTTAATTAAATCTCATTTATCTATTTTTGTTTTTGTTGCCTGTGCTTTTGAGGTCTTAGTCATAAGTTCTTTGCCTTGACCAATGCCTAGGACAGTGTTAGTTTTCTCTAGGTTTTCTTCTAGTATTTTTATAGTTTGGGTCTTACATGTAAGTTTTTAATCCATTTTGAGTTGATTTTTGTACATGGTTAGAGATAGGGGTCCAGTTTAATTCTTCTGTATGTGGATTTCCAATTTTCCCAGCAGCATTTATTGAAGAAAGTGTCCTTTCCCCAGGGCAAATTTTTGTTGGCTTTGTTAAAGAGCAGTTGGCTATAAATAAGTGACTTTATTTTTGGGTTCTCTATTCTGCTGCATTGATCTGTGTGTCTATTTTTGTACCAATACCATGCTGTTTTTTGTTACTCTAGCCTATATATTTTGAAGTCAGGTAATGTGTTGCCTCCGGCTCACGTTTGTTCTTTTTGCTCAGGATAGCTCTTTTTCTTCTTTTTGCTCCAGATTGCTTTGACTATTTGGGCTCTCTTTTGGTTTCTGACACTACTTCTGACACCGAATGTGTGATTTTTTCCTGACACCAACCAAAATTCCAACACAGGCTGGGCACCAACAATTCAACTGATTCTGACGCTAACTCCCACAGTTAGCACAGATCTCACAAGCTAAAGGATCAGTCCCACAAGATTACCCTGACTTAGGATGCTAGTTACAAGTGGGGTCCCCAGGTGACCCACACTTCTGCCTGGCTGACTATAAATTTGGAGGTTCCCACGATACCCCCTCAGTTTTGATAATTCACTAGGACAACTCACAGAACTCAGGAAAACACTGTACTTATTATTAGAGTTTATTGTAAAGGATGCAAACAACCAGATGATGAGGTATAAAGGGCAAGGTCCAGAGGCGCCCTGAGTGCAGGAGACTCTGTCCCTGTGGAGTCAGGGTTTGACACTCTCCTGGCACGTGGATGTGTTCACCAACCTGGAAGATCCTTGAATCTTGTTTTCAAAGAGTTTTTATAACCCAATCTCCAGTCCCTCTACCCTACCTGGAGGTCCTGGAGTGGAGAATTCGGGTGGGTGGCTGAAAGTTCCAACCTCTAAACACATGTTTGGTCTTTCTGGGACCATCCCCTCATCCTAAAACTATCCAGGGGTCCACCCTGAGTCATCTAACTAGCATAAACCCAGGTGTAGTCATAAGGGGCTTGTTATTAATAATGAAAGACACTCCTACCACTTGGGAAACTCCGAGGATTTTAGGAGCTCTGAGCCAGTAACCAGACAAAGACCGAATGTATTTTTTATATAGTCATCCCTTGGTATCCATGGGGCATTTGTTCCAGGACCCCCCCCCCCCCCCGCCCACACCGGATACAAAAATCCACAGATGCTCAAGTCCCTTATTTAAAATGGTGTAGTACTTTTATGTAACCTACATACACCTTTCTGTATACTTTATCTCTAGGTTAGTTATAATACCTAATACAGTGTAAATGCTATGTAAATCATTGCTATGCTCTATTGTTTTCTGATCTGTATTTTCTTTATTGTTGTACTTAAACAATTTTTTATCCTTCAAAATATTTTTGATCTGCAGTTGGTTGGATCTGTGGATGTGGAACCCGTAGATACACAGGGCTATGTGTAGTACCACAGGCCCTTTCCTAGAACCCAGTTGTGAGGTCCTGGGTGGGCAGTAAATCACCCCACTACTACTTTGACCCAAAAACACCTGCTGCACTGACCCAGCCCCCCTCCCTTATCTGATCTCCTTTAACTTAAGAGTGTCCTGGGCTAGGATTAAGGGTCATCCACAGTCACAAGGGTGTTTTCTCTGCATAGAGGAGCCCCTCGCCTCGGTGGCCCGTCCCAGCTTCCAGAGAAGAGAAAAGATGAATTTGTGACTTTGGGGCAGAGGCTAGAGTTTGGGGGCCATGCTAGATGTGCCAGAGGTTGGGATGATGGGGCTGAGAGAGGAGGGGCAGGTGCTAATGGGAAGAGGAAGAAGATGCAGGCAGATCGGCACTTGGGAGCCCCTAGGTGAGGGGCCTGCTGGGGCTGGTTTCTGCAGAGTCGGTAGGGGAAGGAGGAAGCGCTTTGAGGGTGGTCAGGGCCCACCTCGGGAGCATGTGAATCTGGGGTTTCAATTTTGCTTCCACTGCTGCTGGCCACAGGACGGCCCTTCCCGAGGCCGGTGGCTGGGAGTGACATTGAAAGACGAAGGAAGCAGAGATGTATGATGACGTAGCCCACTTCTGCACAGCTAACCAGTGTGTCTCCCTACACCCCCAAGGTAAGAAAACTGGGGCCCCAGCCCACCCCCAATCAGGGATTAGCCTGCCTGCCCCATGGCCCTCTGCCATTTCCCTGAGCCCCTCCTCAGCAGGCCTCTGCTTATCACTCACTCCCTTTGCCTCCAGAATGAGCATGTAAGGGCAGAAGGTGGGTCAGGCAGGGGACAGGGACACATCCCTAGTCTTTGCATGAAATCTCCCCAGACCCTTTTCCTTGGGGATGGCAACCTGGCAAGACAAAGGGGATGAACTTTGAATTCAGATGGCCCTGGTTTTCAATACCAGCTCTGCACCCTGGGCTGGCTCCCTGAGGCCTCTGGAGCTCTGGGCTGGTCTCTCTCTACCTCTGAGTGGATTTCCCTATACACTCTCCGTCCCTAACCACAGCCCCCAGAACACTCAGGCACAGCCCATCTCCACACCCATGGGGGAGTATCGAGCAGAGGGAGGCTCCAGGACTGACCCATGTCAGTTTGTGGGGGAGGGAGCAGTGCTGCCCCAAAGGGCTGTGACTCTTGCCCGGTCAGGATTGAGGAGCAAGACTGGCCCAGGGACTCCGAAGTCAGGGTTCCTGCTCTGTCCATCCTACCTGTCCCTCTCTTCCTCCCTCCCTCCCTCCCTTCCTTTCTTCTTTCATGCAAAACACACTTTTGTTGCCCTCCCTCTGTGCCAGATTCTGTGCTCTGTGCACCACCCAAGCCTCCTTGAGGTTCGGCGAGCCATGCTCTCCGCTGCACTCCTTGCCTTGGTATTGCTTCCGCCCCCCACAGTTAGCTCTGGCGAGTGGTTCAACGAGCTTCGTTCCTCCTCCATAACCACCTGCACAATAAGCATGGCAGGTGTTCTCAGTGCCTTTGGACAAACCAGGACACTGAGTCAGAGAGGCTGACTCTGTCTAAGCCTCTCCGCGCAGTCACCTGCTCATCCTGGACGCTGGCTTCTCCCTTGCAGGGGTGGTCTCTGTGGCAGCGGCTCCTGCAGCCCCCAAGATGCCGAGGCTTTTTCAGGTCACCCTGGCATTTATGGCTGTGACTGTGGTCTCCTCTCTTGTGGTTCTCTTCGTTATGGGTAAGCTCGCAGGCGACCCGAACCCCATTGACTCTTTCTCCTTCACAAAGGTCCACGGGCCCCAGACGCACACTCTCTGGGCCTCTCTGCTCCCAGGAGGGTCATTCCACCTCCAGCCCCAGGCCTAAGCCACAGCTTTCCTGGGACTAGAGGAAGGCCACTGTCCCAGGGAGAACCTCCCAAGAAGAGAGGCCCATGAGGGAAACTCCGAGAGCACTGTTGGTGCCATCTCCCTCCTGGGACCCTAACTGGGTGTGGGGCAGCCTGTTCTCTCAGGCTCAGGGCTGGGGATTGTGCTGACCCAGGAATGGGTGTCTCAGCTCTGCATACCCAAGAACTGCCTGGAGGAAGATGCCTCCCCTCTTCCCGCCAAGAGTTTCAAGCCATGTTTCTGGGAGACAGCACTACTGGGCAGTCACTCGCGGACCCCAACAGCGATTAGCCAGTGGCGGTGGGGTCAGGGAGGGGGCTGGGGCATTTGGACACCTAGATCCTAGGATGGGCTTCTCCTCCACTAGCCCCAGGCTCCTAAATGGGTTCCACCCTCCTCATAGAAGGAAAGAATATTTTTCAAAACTCCATCTTTGAGGTATAACAGACACATAATACGGGGCCTATATTTAAAGGATACAATCTGATAAGGTTTGACATATGTATGTGCCCAAGGAACCATCAGGACAATAAAGATAATGAACATTTTCATCATCTTACCCCAAAGTTTCCTCGTGGCCCTTTGCATCCCCTCCCCCTTCCTTCCTCTTCAGGCGACCACTGATCTACTTGCTCTAACTGTATATGAGTTTGCTTTTTCTAGAGTTTTATATCAAGGGGAGCATATCGTATGTACTCTCTTTTCTGTTCTTACCAGTCATGTGATGATTTGCAAATATTTTCTCTCACTCTGTGACTTGTCTTTTCCTTCTCTTAACAAGATTTTAATTTTGAAAAAGTCTAACATCAAGTTTTTCCTATCATAGATCATTAGTTTGGTCTTGTATCTGAGAAATCTTTGCCTAAGCCAAGGCCACAAAGATGTTCTCCTTTGTTTTCTTCTGGAAATTTGACAGTTTTTGGTTTTACATTTAAGTCTCTGCATCATTTGAGTTAGTGTTTGTATAATGGTGGGAAGCATGGATTGAAGTTTTTTTTTTTTTTTTATATGGGTATACAATTGTTTCAGCACCATTTATTGAAAAGATTATCCTTTCTCCGTGAATTGCCTTTGCACCTTTGTGGAAAATCAATCATCCATATATGTGTGGGTCTACTTCTGGATTCTCCGTTCTGTCACATTGATCTATTTGTCTGTCTTCGCAGAGCAGAATCTTTGACTGGACTTCCCATACCTTCGAGAGCCATCTGGCCTTACCTCAGCACAGTAGGCGATGCCCTGCCAACCCACCAAGGCAGACTGCGAGGAATTGTGTATGGATGTCCCAGAAAGGGTCCCTGCCCACTTGGCTTTTCTCCCTGTTCCTGAGGGGAGGCTGAAATCAGGAGGTGACCATGATGTCTGAGATTAGGTCCTAGATCCTGAGGTGAGCCAAGGATGCTAGCAGGACCAGAGGCAGTTGCAAGTGGGATTTTTGGGGAAGATCCTGCAGATTAAACAGGATACAATCTCCTTTAAATGACCCCAATAGCCAAAGCCTTTTGCTTAGGTCTCCCATACCCTCAATCTGCTCTGTAGGGACCCTTGCCTTGTGTAATATTGGGGGTGCTGGCCCTTTAAAGGCCCGTTTCAGCTAGGTCCAATGTCACCTGGAGGACACGGCATGCCTCCATCACAGCCCTGTGGATTGAAGAGGTTAATTCCTCCTGGGGTACCTATTTTGGTTTATTTCTCTTTTGTTCTTTTTGTCTTCTTTCCCCATGGAATTTATGATCATAAAGTTTATATTTGTGGTCTACACAGTCTTTAGGAAATAATGATGGTGAATCAAGAGGCTTGGTGTGTACAAATGTATTGCAGGACTAAACATGGGCTTTATTCACACCTATTTTCTTTCTCATTATGACTCATCTGTGGTGAAATTTCAGTACAATTAAAGTTGGGAGGCTGAGGCAGGAGGATCGCTTGAGCCCAGGAGTTTGAAGTTGCTGTGAGCTAGGCTGACGCCACCGCCCTCTAGCCAGGGCAACAGTGAGACTCTGTCTCAAAAAACCAAAACAAAACAAAAACAGCTCTAAATGATATAATCAGTTACTTTCAAGTTGAGCAATTACAATGGCAAAATAATCCAAGTCTTACCAGCACGATGCTTGGTGGCAGCTAGCTTACAGTGGGCAAGTACTTTGATCCTTCTGACCCCTTCGCTCATGTGTGACAGTAAAGTAGGTCCTTATTTATTTTGTTTCTTGGTCCGCATTCCCAGGTGGCCCATCTCCAGGGCCAGTGTGGCTGCAGTGACCAGCAGGCTGCTTGGGCAGCGCCCAGGGCTATGCAATAGGCACTTCCCTTGGAAATTTGAAGAACACTCTGGCCCATATGATGCTTCGCTATGTAATGGGCCTCTTTGGCTTCCTTCTCCACTTCCTCTCTCCAGGTCACCACCACTTTCGCAGGGTATCAGAGGTGGAAGAGGCTATCCAGATGTTTAAAGGCTGCATGGAGAATTCTAGCACCTGGCGTGTGGAGATCCAGATGTTGAACTGCAGAGTGGACAATGTCAGTTGTCAGCTCCACGTGCTCGGTGGTCATCTGGGAAACACCGGTGCTGACATCCAGATGGTAAAAGACGTTCTAAAGGATGCTACTACCTTGAGTTTGCAGACCCAGACGTTAAGGAGTTCCTTGGAGGGGTCCAATTCTGAGATCCACAGACTCAAGGGAAATCTGGAAAAGGCAAATACTTTAATTTCTCAGACTCAGAGTTACTTAAAAAGCAGTTCAGAAACCACCAGTGTTGCGCTCCGTGTGTTAAGTAGAGGCTTTGAACATGCCAACTCTGAAATTCGGGTGTTGAAGGCAGGTTTGGAAATGGCAAATGCCCAGGCTCAGTGGGCAAACAGTAGTTTAAAGAATGCTAATGCTGAGATCGATGTTTTGAGATACCATCTGGATAGTGTCAATGACTTAAGGGCCCAGAATCAGGTTTTAAGAAGTGGTTTGGAAGGAGCCAATGCTGAGATCCAGGGGCTAAAGGGAAGTCTGCAAAATGCAAATGCTTTAAGCTCCCAGACCCAGACCTTTATAAAAGGCAGTTTAGACAACACCAGGGCTGAGATTCAGTTATTAAAAGGTCATTTGGAAAGGACTAGTGATGACACTTACTTGTTAAAAAGAGATTTGAAAACTGTCACAGCCCAGACCCAAATTGCAAACAGCTGTTTGCCTAGACAGATGCTCAGATCCAAGGATTCAAAGCAGAGACAGGAAATGCCAATTCCTTAAATTCTCAGATTCAAGTGTTAAGTGGTCATTTGCAAAATGCCAGCAGAGAGATACAGACCCTAAAACAAGGAATGAAGGATGGTTAGAGAAATACCCGGACCAGGAGGTTAGAGAACAATGTGCAGAGGGCTGCTGCCAAGATCCAGTGGTTACAGGGACACGTAGAGGACATCGAAGCTCTAACCGCGAGAATCCAGGAGGAACAGAGACTCCCAAGGACCTTCTGTGAGGCCGCTGTTTCACAGCAGCAGCTACAAAAGACCCAGAGTAGGTGGGAGGGAGGGGCCCTGCTGGGGAGGGCACCATTTCTTGAGGGGGAGAGTCTCCTGTCCCTTCAGCGCCTTTGCTCTCCTCAACATGCATCTCCCTGGGGAGCGTGGGGGCTGGAGAGGGAAATAGGCTCGAGGGGCCCAGGCAGGGGTGCAGGTGGCACGAGGCAGCAGGTCCCTGCTCCCAAGTTGCTACAGTCTAGCCAGAGTGGCCAAACGGACACTTGGGAAACCAACTATATTTAGTGAAGGCGAGTGATAAGGACAGTGTGGGCTAATGCAGCCAGACAGCCCTACTTCTGACTTCCTGCTGTCACAAATGGTGTGATCTTGAGCAAATTACCTTCTCCGAGCTTCCTTTTTTCATCTGCAAAGTGGGGACAATGATATTTGCTTCGCAGTGAGGGCCAAATGACTTAACACATGTAAAGCTTTTAACGAAGCACCCAGCATTCATGCAGGCCTCTGACATTTTACTGAGGCCTGTTACGTGTCAGGGGTATGGGGATGGATGAGACGTGGTATCTACCCTTGAGAAGCTTGCAGGCTAGTGGGGCAGACTTGTGTGAAGGATGCAGACAGGTGTAAGAGGTGGTAAGTTAGAGGCAGGTACTGGGGACTGGGTGGGGGAGGAACAAAAAGACAGGAGAAGGAATCTTCTGGTGTGGAGGGAGAGATCTTTTATGGGAAAAGGATAAAAAGATGCTTCGTTGAGAAGGTGGCCCTTGATCTTTGACCTGAAGGACTAACACATGCTTGTGAAGAAAATAGGGTAAGAGAGCAATGTGTCCACTGGCATGGAGACACGAAACTGTGAGGTTCTGGAAACTTCAGTCAGTTCCATTTGACTAGCCTGTGGGCGAGAGGGCAGCTGGAAGAGAGAAGGGGGGCGGTTGAAGCAGCCACTCAACAGATGGGGGCTGACAAATGAGGGGCTTGGTGGGCAGCACCGAGGACCCACTTTGCTGCTTTGCCCTGTCCCCAATCTGGTGTTGGAGCCCGGAAGCCCTCCCTTCTCCGTGCCCCTCCTAGTGCCTGCTGTTCTCACTGCCTCCCAGGTCTCGCCACTGCTCTAGCAGAGACCAGTGTTTCCCCACTTTGGGGGCACATTGTCGCCACCCAAGGAGCTTTGAAAGTGCTGATGCCTGGGACCCACCTCCAGAACTCGAATTTTTTTTTTTTTTTTTAATGGTGCTGCTGGGGGTCTGGGATGAAACATAGGCATCAGGATTTTTTTAAAAGCTTCCTAGGTGGATCTAATGGCTGTCAGGCTGAGAACCATTAGCTTCACTTGTTCTTAAGGGGCTGAAAAGTAGATATTTTAGGCTTTTGGGCTATACAGTCTCTGTGACAACTATTCACCTCTGCTGTTGTAGCGATAAACAGCCACAGACAAGATGTGAACTAATGAGTGTGGCTGTGTTCCAGTGAAACGTTATAAAAATGAGGCTGCTGGCAGGCTGTAGTTTGCCAATTGTGGGTGTAGACTAGTGGTTGTCAGACTTTGGAGGGCTTGTTGAAACACAGATTGCTAAAACACAATTGTAGGCTGGGTGCGGTGGTTCACTCTTGTAATCCCAGCACTCTGGGAGGCCGAGGCAGGGGGATCCCTTGAGCTCAGGAGTTTGAGACCAGCCTGAGCAAGAGTGAGACCCTGTCTCTACTGAAAATAGACAAAATTAGCTGAGCGTGGTGGCATGTGCCTGTAGTCCCAGCTACTCAGGAGGCTGAGGTAGGAGAATCACTTGAACCCAGGAGTTTGAGTTTACTGTGACCTGGGCTGATGCCACGGCACTCTAGCCCAAGCAACAGAGTGAGACTCTTTCTCAAAAAAAAAGAAAAACACAATTGTGGATTCAGCAGGGCTGGGGTGGGCTGAGAATTTGCATTTCTGCCAGGTTCCCAGGTGATGCTGTGGTGTGGGACCACACTTTGAGAGCCCCTGGCTTATACACTCAGCAGCCCCTAGTGAGACTTTTGGCATTGTGTTATAATTGGTGTTTCTGGCCCACTTAGGAGTGCCTTCCTCCTGTTCAGCCTCCACCACGTTGAAATTTTTATGGTGTAAATCTGAGCATATTACCATCCTTCAAAACCTTTCAGTGTTTCCTATCGCTTGTAGGGAAAAATGTCCAAACTCCTTCACATGGGAGGCACCATTTAGTGCTCGTGGACCTGTCCAAGTTGCCCATCCCTTATGCACTGACCAAGTAGCTCGAACAGATCAGACCGTATCATGCTGTGTTTTTGTGCCTACCCTTTCCCCTGCCTTGGACGCTCTACTTGACATTGACCACCTGAAAAGTCTTCCTCAATCTTTTAAGACTCAGCTCCAGTGACATCTTACCTAGGACATTTTTCTTGATCCCGATCTCCCACTCAGGAAGATGTCTGAGTGTGAATTCTGGGGTGGGGGCTTGCAGCTTCATGGATGCCCCTCCTCATCCCTGGATTCTCAGTAATGAAGGGCGCCCTCAGCAGAGACACCCTCAGGGTACCCTTTCCCCCAGCCCTGTCCCCATCTGGGGCCCTAGGGGAGGAGGGACCCATGTTACTTCAGCCCCTTATGCCACAGCAGGGGGATGGGACACTTTCTTCATGTAACAGAAAAAAGCCCCGTTGTCTCCAGGTTTTGGAACAGAAATCAGCCAGACAACTGGCAATACAGGAATGGGCAGACTGAAGACTGTGTCCACATTGGGCAGAAATGGAATGACACACTCTGCAACAACTCCTATCGCTGGGTCTGCAAGAGGCCTGTGGGCCAGGGTGAGGGCCAAGGGCTGGCCGGAGCTGAGGGGCCACTCTGGCTGTCAGCACTGTCCCTTTGTCTCCATGACACCTTATGAGCCTCTGAACTCTGCTGTTCTCTGGGGCCTTCCATTGGCCTTTTGTGCTTCCTGCTTAGTCCTTAGGTTTGCCCTTTCAAATGTGCTTACCTCATGTGACCCAGCAGGATCAACGGCTCCGCAAGGGAAGAGCCTTGGCTGAGCTCTGTGTCCCCCGGCACAGGCCTGTCAGGCAGCAGTTCCTCAATAAATACTCGCCGAGTGAGCAGAAGTTTGTGTTGCTCGTCCCTGCCACGGTCACCACACTCTCTTCTCCCTGAATTGCTTTCCTTCTCTCAATGTCCCTCTGACCCGAAACAAGCATACCTTTATTTAAGGGCTGTACACTTAGTAATTGTCAGCTAGTTTGTTAAAAATAGGAGAGGTTTAACATAAACTACAGGGATTTCACAGGAGTACAAAGTCCTAGGAGTTCTAGCCACCCTATTTGTGCCCTGGGTTTCCTCTGGGTGCAGATGGGGCTGGACCAGGATTTTTCCAGCCCTTTAAACCACTCCAAGACCTACTTCTCCTTCTATCCTGTGGGCTGGTCTCATCTCACCTTCAGGCTGTTAATACTCAGAGCCATGTTTCTGGCTTCAGCCTCTTCCTATGTCCCCCATTCATCCTTCCAGGGTTTCAGCCTTCTGCCAACTCAACTTAGAATGAGCATTTTTAGAGAAGTTCTTTGCCAGGCTTTGTGGATGCCCATACATGCACGCAGGGAATCCTATGCAGATTTCAGGACCTATGCTCTTTCTTTGCATAGATCCCTCCTCTTCACGCTCTGCCCCCAAATTCTAGTGCTCTCAGTCTCCCCAACTCTCATCTTTCTCTCCACAGTGACACTGTCATGCCCTTTTTAGGACCCCCCTCCCTACATTGTGTTCTGGAAAGAGGCTCCAGGGAGAAACCCAGGGCAGCCGTAGGGCTCTCCTGGTCTGCTTCCTTATCTCAGGAATTCAGATTATAGTTTTGCTCTACCTGTTGTCTAATGTCTGCATACAGTTGTTTCACGCATATTGTCTAGTTTTCTAGTTGCTTAGAGCAAAAGGGTTGGTCCAGTAATTCCATCAGGACTGGAAGTAGAAATTGATTGTATCTTTTATATCGTTGGCTGAATAGGACTTTAACTCATTTGTATTCATATTTATCAGCCTTTTTCTTTATGGCTTCTTAGATTTGTATCAATCTTAGAAACTCCTCCTGTATCTCAGGATTGAAATAACATTTTGCTATATTTCTTCCAGTACTTTTACAATTTTATTTTTTACATTTACATTATTAATCTATTTGTAATTTTTTTGAGAATATTGCGAGGTAGGCATCTCATGGGACAAATATCATAATCCATTCTTTTTCACTCATTTGAAAAGCCAACTTTTTCAAATACTAAATTCACAAGCTCATTTCTGAACTCTTGATGGCATTCCAATGACCTCTCTTTTCCATTATTGGAACCACACTGTTTTAATTATTGTAGTTTTATAATATGTTTTGTTATCCAGTAGGGCAAGTGTCTTTTTAACTTTTTCAAAAATTTTTAGGTCTGTGTTTGTGGGACAGGGTCTGAGGATCGGTGAATTTCGCTGAAGGGCATAAGGCGGTGGCTACCTGGATTTTTCATTAGAGCATCCCTGCATTTTTAATCTCAGTTAATATAATATAATGGCCAGGGAGAGTCCTCAAAGAAATTTTCCAATCTTTTGCCTGGGAAATAGAAGCTCTACAGGCTGCTGGGAAAGGGAGAAAGGGAAAAGAGGGCTGGGCATCTCTCTGTTTGGTATAGAGATGGCCCCTGAATCCTCCAGCTCTCGGTCTGACTGTGCAGACTTCTTGGGTATAAACTGCCCTTCTGCAGTGTAGGCAGCCGCAGAGGCGTTGCCTTGGTTACAGGAGGGAGAGAGGAGGGAATGGGTAAGCTCTAAATGTTCTTCATAACCCTTTCAACCAGTTCTCCTGTTTTCAGTTTCCCCCGCACCCCTGCCTTTAGAGGTAATGGGTGCTTCTGAGTTGTGAGCTTACCAGAGAACTTACCAGCATGGCGTATTCTGATTTTTATTCACTTCCCCAACCACTGCCAGTTAGACTTCCATTTTCTCAGTTTTGCTAAGTCAGTTACTCATCCACCCACTGCCAGTTTCCAAATTTTGTTGACATTTCTTGTCTGCTATTGATTCACTTCCATCCTCTTTGTCATTATGGGGTTTTCTTATTTTTATTCCTTTACTGTAATTTCAGTGGGTTTTGGGAGGAAACAGAGCTGAATGTGTACATCAAATATACCTCTTTTAACTTGAAATTATTTATTCTCTGTACATTTTTGATATTAAGAAAAGCTATTACTTTGTGTATTTATCTTGTATTTAGCCACTTTATTGAACATATGTACATAAGAGCTCTTATTTATAGTTAATTGCATTGGGTTTTTTGTATAAATGAAGTTATTTGCAAGTAATGATAACTATGGTTGTCCTTTTCTAGATTTTTTGGGAATATTTATTTATTCCTTTATTTACTTAGTCAACAAGATCAGATGCTTCTCACCTTACAATGGAGTTACATCCTAATAAACCCATCATAAGTTAAAAACATCATAAGTCGAAAATGCATTTAATACACTTTACCTACTGAACATCATAGCTTAACCTAGCCTATCTTAAACATGCTCAGAACATTTACATTAGCCTGCTGTTGAGCAAAATCATCTAACAAAAACCCTATTTCATAATATAGTGTTAAATATCTAATTCAATTTCTTAAATACTGTACTGAAAGTGAAAAACATAATGTACTCCAAGTCCCATTTCCACTGAATGTTTATCACTTTCTCACCATCATAAAGTTGAAAAATTGTTAGTAGAATCATTATAAGTTGGGGACAGTCTGTATTACGTAAATTTAAAAAATTCTCTTTTAATTTCTTTTTGAAACATTTAATTGACAAATAGTAATTGTACATATTCATGGGGTACAGAGTGATGTCTTGATACTATAATGTATAGTGATCAGATCAGGGTAATTATCATATCCATCATTTAATTTCTTTGTGTTGGGAACATTCAGCATGATAACCGTGGTTGTTCTTTTTCTAGAATTTATATCTTTTTTTTTTTTTGTTATTGCAGTGGTAAGAACTCCAGAATAATGTTGACTAGTAGCATCACAGACATAGCATAGCTGAAAGTTTTGCACTGTTGCTTGTTAATTTCTGATAATTACCCTTTATAAAGTGAAAGAAATTTCCTTCAATTCCAAATCACCAGAAGTGATTTTTAAAATTAGGAATGGATGTTGAATTTTATGTAAGTGAGTTTTCAGCATCTATCAAAATACTAATAAAAATCCTTATTCTTTAACTGTTAACATAATAAATCACATTAACAATTTCCTAATGAAAAATTGTCTTTGCATTTCTTGAATAAAAAATTATTTGGTCAAGGTATTCTTTTAATATATTGCTAAACTTGACTTCCTGATGTTCATTTTTTTGCATCTATAGCCATAGTGTAATGGGTTTATTGTTTTCTTTGTATGTATTTCTTTGTACACACATATATGTGTTTTATGCATATAAATATGGAGTTCACTCTTGAACAATGCACAGAAGCACCAACCCCCATGCAGTCAAACAATCACATATAACTTTTTATTCCCCCAAATCCTTACTAATAGCCTTCTGTTGATTGGAAGCCTACTGATAACATAAACATTAGATTAACACATATTTTGTATGTTATATGTAAAAATACACTATATTTTTATAATAAAGTAAGCTAGAAAAAAGAAAATATTATAAGAAAATCATAGGGAAGAGAAATATATTTACTATTTATTAAGTGGAAGTGGATCGTCATAAAGGTCTTCATCCTCGTTGTCTTCATGGTGAGTAGGCTGAGGAGGAGGAGGAAGAGGAGGAGGTGAGGGAAGCAGGCACACTTGGTATAAGTTTATGAAAATACATTGTAATTTCCGTCTGACTTTTTTCCTTTTCCATTTCTCTAAAAATGTTTCTATATGGTACCAATCCTTCTTCCACTGTTTCTTTAGTTACAGTACTCATATCATAGAAGGTTCCATGTCATTAAAAAGGGCAAAAGCCATCATGAATAATTGAAACCCAAAAGATTGTCTAATGTCAATTTGTTTTCTGGCTCAGCTTCTTCTGTCTTTTTCCTCATCATTTGTCACTGGTTCGGAAGCACCCATCTCCATCAAATTGTCTTCTGTTAATTCCTCTGGTGTGGTGTCTATTAGGTCTTGAATTTCTCCAAGATTCATATTTTGAAACCCTTCACCCCCCACCTTTTTTGCTATATCCACAATTTCTTTCATGATTTTCTTGGTTGACTCTGTTGTAAATCTTGTGAAGTCATGCACAACATCCGGACAGTTTTCTCCAGCAGGAATTTATCACTTTGGGCTTGATGGCTTTCACAGCTTTTCCTATAACAACTATGGCATCTTCAGTGGTGTAACTCTTCCAGACTTTCATGATGTTCTATCAGGATTCTCTTCCATAGCATTGATAATCCTTTCCATAGAGTACAGTGTGTAATGGGCCTTAAAGATCCTCTGACCCCCTGATCTAGAGGCTGAATTAAAGACATTGTGTTTGGGGGCAAGGAGACCACTTTGATGCCTTCAGTGTTGGACTCACGGGGTTGTGGGTGGCCAGGCACATTGTCCAATATTGAAAGAACTTTAAAGGGCAGTCCTTACTGGCAAGGTACTTGCTGACTTCAGGGACAAAGCATTGATGGAACCAGTCCACAGAAAGGGTTCTTACTGTCCAGGCCTTCTTGTTGTACAACCAAAAGACTGGCAGCTGGTGTTTATCTTTTCCCTTCAAAGCGTGGGGGTAACTTGTTGGGTAAGGGCAGTCCTGATCATAAACCCAAATGCATTTGCACAAAACAGTAGAGTTAGCCTATCCCTTCCTGCCTTACATCCTAGTGCTTGTTTTTCTTCCTTACTAATAAATGTACTTTGTGGATTTTTTTTTCTCCCTAGAATAGGGCACTTCATCTGCATTAAAAACCTTTTCAGGCAGATGCCCTTTCTCCTCAATGATTTTCTTAATGGCATCTGGGAACTCATTTGCTGCCTGCTATCTTGATATTTTTAAAGCCAAACTTCTTTCTAAAATTATCGAATGTTCCTTTGCTGGCATTAAATTCTCCACTTTAGAGCTTTCATTTTCCTTTTGCTTTAAGTTGTCATATAATGACTCTGTTTTTTTTTCGAATCATGTTAGTGTCTATAGGTATGCTTTTCTTACAGCAATACTGTACTCACATAAAAGCTGCATTTTCAATATGAGATAAAAAGATATTTTGCAAAAACCAAAAGTTTTTTGGCCTGCTGGTATAGCTGCAGGGACAGCTCCATGAATTTCCTTTTCTTTTTTTTTTATACTGGTCTTCACACAGGATTCATTTATCTTAGAATGACAGACAACCACAGCTGCAGTCCTCAACCTATGGTACATATCAAGCAATTCAACTTTTTTTTTTTTTTTTTTGGTAATGTCATGAGTTTTCTATGCTTCTTGGGGGCACTTCCAGCATCACTAGTTGAACTTCGTATGGGTTTCATGGTGTTATTCAAGTTTACGATATGTGCTAAACATAATGAAAAATATATGAGAACTAAGAAAGATCACTTTTTACTGCCATATGCAATTCACTGGAGAGACGAACTGCTCATAGGAGATAGATGATTAGCATAGTGTTTCTTTTAAGTGGATACTCTCAACACTTGAGCTCACCACAATAGCAATAAGAAGTGGCTATGAAATTATTACAGTAGTACAGTATGTACTACAGTTAATTTTATGCAGGCATGATTTAATAATGCATGTTCATTCTTGTTTACATTTCTTTCAACTGCAAATGGTGCCATGTACGTCTGTGTTTGTGTGTATAGGTTTTGATAAATTTTAAGTTTTTATAATAGATTCGTGTATATTTTATGATAGCAAAAGATAAAATAGACTAGTATCTGCATATATTTTATGCATTCATGACAGACCTGACTTCTTCTTAATTTTTTTGATACTTCTAGGCTATGTGGTTTTTGTCAAGTTTTTTCAACTAGTTGCAAATTTCCCCCAAAATTTTCAACGTATTTATTGAAAAAAACCTCACATATAAGTGGACCCATGTTGTACAACTTGTGTTGTTCAAGGGTCAACTGTACATACAAATGTATGTATATTTTCTTTGTATGTATTTCTATTCTTTGTTTTAGGGTTTCCCTAGCTTTGTATTATCGGGAGCCAGCATGAAATAACCTGGCTTACTTTTTGGGAATTTACTGAGATTTTCTTTCTGGCCTCATGTATGCTCACTTTTTATAAATGTTCCACAGGCATATTTATTAGATTAAGCTTATAATTGTCACTATGCAAATATGCTGTATTCTCATTTATGTATTGACTACTCACTCAATTTCTTTTTAAAATTTTATTTGTACAAATTTATGGAGTACATGTGAAATTTTGTTACATGTATATAATGTATAGTAATCAGTCAGGGTATTTAGGGTGTCCGTCACCCAAGTACATTTTTTGTTAATTATAGTCACTGCACTCTGCTATCAAACATTGAATTTATTCCTTCTAACTGTATGCTTGTACCCTTTAACTCACTTCTCTTCATCCTCCCTTCTACCCCCACTCACCCTTCCCAGTCTCTGTTATCTATCTTTCTACTTTCTACCTCAGTGTGATCCCATTGTTTTAGCTCCCACATATGAGTGAGCACACTCAGTATCTGTCTTTCTGTGCCTGGCTTATTTCACTTAAGATAATGACCTCCAGTTCCATCTATGTTGCTGCAAATGACAGGACTTCATTCTTTTTTGAGACAGAGTTTCACTCTGTTGCCTGGGCTAGAGTGCTGTGGCGTCAGCCTAGCTCACAGCAACCTCAAACTCCTGGGCTCAAGCAATCCTCCTGCCTCAGCCTCCCAAGTAGCTGGGACTACAGGCATGCACCACCATGCCTGGCTAATTTTTTTTCTATATATTTTTAGTTGTCCAGCTAGTTTCTTTTCTATTTTTAGTAGAGACGGGGTCTCGCTCTTGCTCAGGCTGGTCTCGAACTCCTGAGCTCAAATGATCCACCAACCTGGGCCTGCCAGAGTGCTAAGATTAAAGGTGTGAGCCACCACACCCGGCCAACTTCATTCTTTTTAATGGCTAAATAGAAGTCCATTGTGTATACATATCACATTTTCTTTATTGATTCATCCATTGGTGGACACTTAGGTTGATTCCGTATCTTTGCTCTTGTGAATAGCACTGCAATAAACATGCAAGTGCAGGTATCCCTTTGATATATTGATTTATTTTCCTTTGGGTAGATAACCCAGTAGTGGGATTGCTGGATTGAATGATAATTCTATTTTTAGTTTTTTGAGAAATCTCCATACTGTTTTCCATAGTGGCTGTCCTAGTTTACATTCTCACTAATAGTGTATAAGTGTTCCCTTTTCTCTGCATCCTTGCCAACATCTGTTAATTTTTGCCTTTTTAATAATAGCCATTCTGACTAGGGCAAGATGATATCTCATTGTGGTTGTGATTTGCATTTCTCTGATGATTAGTGATGTTGAGCACTTTTTCATACACCAGTTGGCCGTTTGTATGTCTTCTGAGAAATGTTATTCATGTCCTTTGCCTACTTTTCAATGGGATCATTTTTTTGTGTGTCGAGTTTTGTTATTGGCATATTGTGGACAATAATTTGCCATTGGATTAATAGTTTGTGAATATTCTCTTCCATTCAACAGGTTATTTCTTTACTCTGTTGATTATTTCTTTTGCTGTGCAGAAACTTTTTATTAATAGTTTAATTAAATCTCATTTATCTATTTTTGTTTTTGTTGCCTGTGCTTTTGAGGTCTTAGTCACAAGTTCTTTGCCTTGACCAATGCCTAGGAGAGTTTTAGTTTTCTCTAGGTTTTCTTCTAGTATTTTTATAGTTTGGGTCTTACATGTAAGTCTTCAATCCATTTTGAGTTGATTTTTGCACATGGCTAGAGATAGGGGTCCAGTTTCATTCTTCTGCAGGTGGATTTCCAATTTTCCCAGTGGCAATTTTTGAAGAAAGTGTCCTTTCCCCAGTGCAAATTCTTATTGGCTTTGTTAAAGATCAGTTGGCTATAAATATGTGGCTTTATCTCTGGGTTCTCTATTCTGTTCCATTGATCTGTGTGTCTATTTTTATACCAATATCATGTTGTTTTTTGTTACGATAGCCTTGTAATGTATTTTGAAGTCAGGTAAAGTGATGTCTCCAGCTTAATTCTTTTTGCTCAGGATTGCTTTGGTTACTGAGGCTCTTTTTTGGTTACATATCAATTTTAGGACTGTTTTTTCTAATTCTGTAAAGAATGACATTGATATTTTGATAAAGATTGCATTGAAACTGCAGTCAACCTATCAATTTCTCTAAGAGGATTTTTAACTCTCCCACTAAGTTTATCATTTTTTGTCATTTTCCTTGTATATATCTAAGAGCTTTTTATTTATATAGAGTTACTTTATTTAATGTCTGAAGATTGATAACTATTAAATCTGCTTGAGGAATTTTATTTTATATCAACAATCATTTCTTCAAGAAATATTTATTGTGCCTCTACTATGTACCAAGCATTCTTCTAGGTTTTAGGAATGCAATAGTGAACAAAACAGATAAAAATCCCAGCCCTCGTGAGGCCAACATTCTAGCAGGGAGCAGAGGTAGTTAGGACATTTTGCCCCTTCTCATAACCCCAGGAAGGAGTCCTGTGGAGCTAGAAACCTGGGGTGGGTGACATTCTGGAATAGCAAGGAGCTGTTCATCACCAATCCAGCCAACCACAGCCCATGTCTAAAGATAACAGAGAAGTAATAGGACAAGGCGGTTATACATGAAGATAACTGCCAACACCCCAGGGTTACTTCTCATGTCTGGGCTGGCCCCTTCTCTCCTCCTGGGGAGTTTCTGAAAGTTGCAATTTCCTCAAGAGAGAGGCAGAGGAATGAAGTTCTCCATAGACTGACTGGAGCCATCTGGGGAGATAGAGTGAAGTCTTCAGTTGACTTACGGGGAAGTGGTTGACTTGTCTCCCTGAAGCCTGCCCACCCTGTTTCCACTGTGGGAACTCTGTACAGCTGCCACTCTCCGTGACCTTGGGCTGCTTTGGTGGCACTAGCAGGCTGTGACAGTCAATTGTCACCACACAGAGTATGTTGTTGACACCTTGGCATTCATAGCCTTCTTTCCCAGAGATTTTCAGTCTTTCTGGGTATGAAGCTCACCCTTATAGAGGTTGGGGTCCCCCCTTTGTGACTTAGGGGACAACCTGACTCTAGCATAGGGAGAAGAAGCCATAGACTTTACAGTTCTCATGAAATGACTCTCAGGCCTGGCTTTCTGGGGACAGGGAGCAGTTTCTCAGTCAAGAGGGTGAACACATTCTACAGGAAGATATAACAACATTTTGAGGATGAGGGAAATCACTAGTTTAGAGGAAAATGTACCACACATGCTTAGTCAACAATTTTAAGTGTCGTTTATCAACTAATGCCCATCCCTTTCTATGCTCTAGATTTGTATAACACTCACTGCCCATAAACCCAACTTGGGCCCGGGCCCAACCCTCCCTGTATGCGTACACCATGTCTACCAGAAGGACTCTCTCCCTTTCATCTTGTTCTCACTTAACAAAAGCCACTTATAAATGGCTCCACCTCTGCAGCAGCAATTCCAGTGAAAGCCCCAGGCCCCAGTGAGAACCATGGAAGAGAGAAGAGGCCTGGGCTGCTCTAGGTAGGTGTGAGGGTCCATGGCTTTAGGATAGAAGAGGTGCCTTCCAGCTGGGCCTCAAGAGGGAGGCCGCTCTGGCTTCCTCCTGCAGGATGAGGCCCTGAGCAGCAGGGGGCCCAAGCACAGCTGTGTCTCTCAGCCCCCAGCACTCCCAAAGCAGCAGCTCCCCACTGCATCTTGAATCTCCCCAAAGCTCTGCTTTTGCTGTAATCTTTTGCTTCTTAGACCTGACAAGCATTTCCCACTCCTAGCTGTATAGGTCCCAGGACTGGAATTCCAGGCCCTCTTCAAGGTGGCCCCAATGAGGCTTTTATCACATTTCTGCCACAGGGTCACTGGAATCAAGCCAGGCCCCTCAGTGTCCCCTCAACCAACTCTGAATGCAGCTTCTGCACTGGTGCTCAGACCAGCCCTCTGCCTGGTCACTTAGGATTTGTCTGCACAACAGCCAAGGTTTTGGCTGTCATCACCACCATTCACTGGCGACGTGGTGGGAGCCATGTGAGGCAGGAGGGCTCAGTGGTCATAGCCCCAGGCTCTGTGGCCAGGCTGTCTGGGGCCAGTCCCAGCTTTACCCCTCTCTAGCTGGAAAGCTGGTTACTTGACATTTGTGTTTCAGTCTCCTCTTCTATGAAAGGCAGTAACTAGAGGACCTCCCTGATGGGGCTGTTGTGAGAATCAAGAAAGCGAATGCATAGGAGGATGAGTTTAGAATAGCGCGTGGGACATGGATCCCCCATGCAAAGGTTAGCCATTGTCTTGCCAGTGGCATGCTTGACTCCTAACTTCCACTCTGACGAAGGCTCTATTAGAACCCCTGCTTTACAGGTAAGGAAATGAAGCCCAGAGGGTGTGAATGCCTTGCCCAAAGGTCATCCAAACCCTTGTGCTGCAGAAGCTCTTCCCCCTTAACCCACGACCCTCTGCCTGTAGCCCCCACGCCCTGATTAAGTCTCAGCTCTTCTGTGAGACCACTGCAGCCCACAGGGCTCTGAGCTTCCGTCTGCCCCTTCCCGAGGCTGCCAGGCGTCTCTGTGTCCCGTCAGGGCTCTGAAGCACAGCAGTGCCCACCAACAAGACCTTGAGCTGAGGGGCTCTGTGAAGAAATGACCTCTGGCCAGTCTCCTGGGGACAAAGCGCAAGGGCAACTTCTGGGTGTGTTCCTCTTCTCTGTTCTTGGTGGAGGCACTTTTAACCCCGGTTAACCCTGCCAGTGGTGTGGCCAAGACATTATCCCCAGCTATGCTTGGGGCGGAGGAAGACGAGGCCCCAAGGGAAGTGAAAGGTGCAACAGAGCAGGCAGGGCCTGTGTGCCGGGGACTGGGTCAGCTGGAAGCGTGGGGCTGGGCCGAGTGGCCTTGGGATGGAGGCCACCCAAACTTGGAGGAAAGCCAGCTGCAGTGGGGCGGCAAGCTTGAGCTCCAGACTTGGCTCTGCCACTGAGCAGCAGCGTGACCTGGGCCAGTCACCCAACTCTGGCATCGATTTTCTCATCTGCACAATGGGAGGAAAGCCTAATGCCTAGGAATGTGATGGGATAAAATAATAATGCTGTGTCAAAAACAGTATGTGATAATAATGATCTGAATAATATGATATTGCTGAATAGATGTGGATAGGAATTCTGGTGACACAGACTTGACTATAGTTTTTGGTCCCTTTTTACAATGCATTCTTGGCCTTCCCTTACTAAAGCTGATCTTTGGCAGCTCTTTCACGTGGTGACTGAGCTAAGGAGAGAAAGGGAGCGTGTGAGCCACCGTCTCTGGTCAGTGTGATATAAGGCAGGCGGAGCACACAGGTTGGTGGGCCCAGGAGGGCAGTGTTCCTCTTAGCTGGTCCCCACAGTCGCCAGCGGGGAAAGACAGAGGAGGTGGGCCCGCTGGGCACGAGCTGGAGCAGGGGGCGATTTCTCTGTCTCATGGTGGAAGATAATGGAGATTGGCTGCCTCAACCTCTATCCTCCTCCCTCCCTCCCTCCAGGGTGCCTCTCTCTACTGCAAAGGCTCTGTTTCCAGAACCCTTTGTACCCCGGGCTCTGGGTGCAGACTAAGATGATTTCATTAGGAACAGTATGTGACACTGAAAGGGTGGAAGTGACACAGAGCTCGCCTTCCTGGCTGTTTGTCTACTCTGTGGAAAGCCAGGTGATGGGGCCTGGCCTTTCTCTGCCACAGTGCCCCAGGC
>RJWJ010026966.1:0-22588 GCA_004363605.1 Indri indri
CTAATGTTGTTTCATTTTAAAGCTCAACATAAATGTAAAGCCAATTTAGTCTATTCTTAAAAAGTTTTAGATGCTGTCACTGAGCAGCATGGGAAATAGATCATTCCAGAGAAAAGGTCAAACTGCAAAGGGTACTTTAAACATAAGTAAAAACAAGTCACATTATTTATGTGGCATAATATTTATCCCTACACCAAGAGGGATAAAAGTCATTTTCACCAGGTATTGTATTTGTTCCCAGTACATTTTTGAGTTAGTAAGAAAATATTTTAGCAAGACAAGTATTAATCATGTTAAAAATATTTAAAACTATGAAACAAATGGTAACCCTAAAAACATTTCCATTTCAGTTTTGAAATGGTATATTTGTGGAGTTCTCTAAATTCACAAGTGGCCACTGACAATTGAATTTGTAATTGACAGTTGTACTTTATAATGAAAAATATGGCACCATATTTATTTCTGTAATTATTTTAGAACTTTTAAATTGTCACTTCTATTTGAAAGGCCGTAGGACATGGTAAACACAGCCAAGATAATTGAGGGTTCATTGTTTGAGATGTTTACTTAACTCCAAGTAATTTAATTCAAGTCAATAAATCTTTATCAAATGGCATACTCTGTACTTCTAACATGCTAGGCAATGATGGGAGGATTTTTTTAAAATGTAAGACAGAATTTTCTCTGCATTTAAAAAAATACTTTGATAAATTTATCAGAGAGTTTGGCATGTGGGTTCAGAAAATAAATCCTATTCACTAAAAAAGAATAACAAAACCAAGAAACTGTCATATTAAATAAAAAAACAGAAATAGTAAGTTTAATTGTAGAGGATATCACTGACTGGGTGTGTATATGTATTTATAGTAATATATATCTGTATACATATTTTGAGAAACATTGACAATGTTAATACAGTTATACAAATCCAAATTCACATTAATTCAGACCATCCATTGTATACTTTTTGGGAATATTTAAAAAATTATTTCTTTAAAAAACACTTATAACTAAAGATTCCTTAATTACATATCGCTTTCTTGATTTTTTTGGAAAAATCAAGTAAAGCATAGTTATTGCATTAATCTAGTATTACAGTCAAGAATGACAGAAAGGGTCACACTGCTGTAGTAACATACACACTATAGGTCAGCTAAATTTTTCTATAAAGGGTAATAGTAAATATTTTTGGCTTTGGGACATACTCTCCTCTGTGTTTCAAAAAAACTTTATGAACTTTAATATTTGAATTTTGTGTAATTTTCTATCTCAGAATATATCATTGTTTTTATTTTTCTCAATCATGTAAAAATATAAAACCATACTTTAAAAATTTTATGTAGACTTGTGGTTTTGGGTCCATATGTAAGGAGCTTGGAAGTTGTCATTTGATTCTAATTATATGTAAAAACCTGAACAACTTGAAAAACCAACAAGTCTTCTTAGATCCATAACAGAAGTGTGGTCACAGGGCAGACTTGTGCCCCACAAAGGAGACCAACAGAGGGATACAGAGAATCACAACATACTGGGGCAGAAACTTCTCTGAGAACTGGTCGTGGTGCTGGACAGTTCTCCAAATAGCCTTGGACCAACCCAGTTATCCCTATTTTCTTCCTGGTGGTTCTTAAGAATAACTGTAAATGTGCTCAGAATGCAACATCCTGAGATAAGGAGGAAGTGGCAGGAATAGCCGAGGATCTGTCCCTGTCCCTCCTAGAACAGCACATTCTACAATGCTCTTCCCCAGTGAATCTCACTGCCCTACTGTATAAAACCCAGTGCATGTTGGTTTTGGGGGTCCATCACCTGTTGTGCAACATGGGGCACACACAGATGAGATTATATTCACTCAGTGCAGCTTTCCTGAACTTTGGGGTACTGGTTTCTCATGAATCCTAGACTTCTGTTGTCTTTTGCTGCCTATCTGTAACTAATAAACCTGCTTCATGTAACTCGTTGTGTACAAGTGTTCTGTCTCACTAGGCTCATGCAGATGATAGCAATTAGCACAGCTCAAGGTGCAGTGGGTGAACGTGTTTAGGGTTCTCCCCTTGAAGTGGTGTCTAGTGTACAGTGAACCTGCTTACAACCAGAGTACAAAAACATGAACTGCAATTGATGAATTGCTGGAGGCTAAGTATGGACAAGCCAGAGAGTTAAAAGCTCCAGGGGGACCGAATCAAGGGGGGTAGACATGCTTTTGTGAGTTTTATTTCTAGGATCTCAACCAGGTTCTCACAGTAAATACTGGTGAAAAATCTTGTGCTTCCAGCAGGGAGAAAACAAAAGGAATCATTGTGAAATATTCGAGAGCACTCTGTTCTTCTTAATGAGGTATGCCTTCTGGAGAAATTGGTTAACCAAATCATAACCTTCTGGTGTTTTATCATAACCTCACTGACCTGGAGGAATGTAAAAACCCAACTCCATCGCAATATAGTCATCCTGTCCCATGTAAGGAGGGAGAAAAAAAAACTGCAAAACATTTGTGAGGTTCACAGTCCAGAGGCATAGGCTCACTAAAAGACTGAAACCTAATCTTAGGATTACAGAATGTGCCCCCTCCTCCTATACCTTACCACCACATTGCTAAGGGTCTATTTAAAACATTTCCTTTTTATCCAGTCTATTGTGTCTGGCTATCAAGAAAAAATTACAAGGCATACAAAAAGACAAAAAATTGTTTGAAGAGACAAAGCAAGCATCACAACGATATACAGCAGGGATGTTATAATTATCAGACAGGGAATTTAAAACAACTATGATAATACAATAAGGGATATAGTGGACAAGGCAGTCAGCATGCAATGACAGATACGCAATGTAAGCAAAGAGATGGAAATCCTAAGAAAGAACCAAAAAGAAATGCTAAAGATCAAAACACTGTAACAGAAATAAAGAATGTCTTTAATGTGCTTATTAGTAGACTGAACATGGCTGAGGAGAGATATTCTCTGAGCTTGAGGATGTTTCAATAGGAACCTCCAAAACTGAAGAGTGAAAAGAACAAAGACTGAAAGAAAAACAAAACAAAACCCAGAACAGAATACCGAAGAACTATGGGACAACTGCAAAAGTATAACCTATGTATAATAGGAATACGAGAAGGAAAAGAAAGCAACGAAGGAATAGAAGAAATATTTGAAACAACAATGACTGAGAATTTCCTCAAATTAATGTCAGATGTGGAACTATATATCTAGGAAGCTCAAAGAACATCAAGCAGGATAAAAGTAAAAAAACATACATAGGCATATCATCCTCAAATTACAGAAAGTTAAAGAAAAAACCCTGATAAAAGGAGAACAACAACAAAATGCAACACCTTATCTATAGAGGAACAAAGACAAGAATTATATCTGACTTATCCTCAGAAACCATACAATCAGGAAAATCATGGAGCAAATTATTTAAGGTGTTTAGAAGAAAAAACACACACAAACACCCTGTACCTTGTGAAATTATTCTTCAAAAGTTAAGGAGAAATAAAGACTTTTTCAGAAAATAACAAATTAAAGAGACTTATCAGTAGACCAGCCTTGTAAGAGATACTAAAATAAATCTTTTAGAGAAAAGGCAAATGATATAGTTCAGAACCGCAGATGTACATAAAGAAAGGAAGGGCATCAAAGAAAAAATAAATGAAGATAAATTTAAAACCTTTTCTTGTTTTATTTTTTTCCCTTCCCATCTCTCTCTGTAGGACCCTGCTTTGGCAACGGCAAGGATCTCACAGGCAGGGTCAAGCCTTCTACAGTCCTAGGGAGGGTTAGAAGCCTGAGCTGAGAGAGCCTGTGCCAAGCCTTGTGCACCTGAGCCAGCATAAACATGGACTTGGTACTTCTTGCAGTGGGATGACAGTCTCAGCAATAGTCCAGCAACAGTGCTGCATATCAAGGGATACAACCTGGCAGGTATCACTGGCTGCTCAGTTTCCCTACATGCCTGGCCCCGCTCTCCAGGGTCTTGTTGCTGGCCTCTGGACTTTCCCATGCTCTATTTTTCTTATTTTAAATTGATTTAACAGGTAATAGTTTATTCAAAACAATAATTCTAACAATGTATTTAAATTTGTATGCTTATATATGTATCATGTGTGTGAGTGTGTGTAGGCTTATACGTAAGTGAAATTAATGACATCAATGATACAAGGGGTGAGAGGGAGGGACTAGGATAATTTTCTTATAAAGTACTCACATTACCTGTGAAGTGGTATACAGTTATTTTAAAGTGGGCTTGGATTAGTTGTCAATGTATATTTCAAACCCTAAGGCAACCAATAAAGAAGTAAAAGAAGAAATATAATTGATATGCAAAGCAAGGAGAGAAAATGGAATCATATATAATGCTCAATTAAAACACAAAAGGCAGAAAAAAAATGGGAAACGAAAATAGGAACAAAGAAAACAAGGGCAACAAACAGAAAACAGTAACAAATATTGAACCAACTATATCAATATTATTTTGAATATATCAGTTAGTATAGTTAGTATATTGGTAGATATTAATCCAATTATATCAATAATCACTATGAACATTAATGATCTAAATGCACGAATTA
This sequence comes from Indri indri, assembly GCA_004363605.1. NCBI lineage: Eukaryota > Metazoa > Chordata > Mammalia > Primates > Indriidae > Indri > Indri indri. The sequence goes on from RJWJ010026966.1 coordinate 4,565, forward strand.
GAAGACAGAGATTGTCAGTGTGAATCAAGAAATAAGACCCAAATATATGTTGTCTACAAGAAACTAGGTTTAAATATAAAGATACATATAGATGAAAGGTAAGTGGATAGAGAAAGAAATACCATGATAACATTAATCAAAAGAAAGCAAGAATAGCTATATTAATTTCAGGCAGAACAGACTTTAAAGCAAGAAAATATATCAAGGATAAAGAGGAGCATTACACAATGATAAAGGAGAAAATTCTTGACCCAAATCCACCCCATAACTACCATGTTTTGAATGTGTCCTCTCAAAAGCATGTATTAGAAACTTAATTCCTATTACAATAGTGTTGAGAGGTAGGACATTTAATAGGCAATTAGGTTATGAGGGCTCTGCCATCATTAATCAATTAATGTCATTATCACAAAAGTGCGTTCATTACAGTGGGAATGGCTTCGTTAGTAAAGAACGAGTTCTGTCCCCTCTTGCTCTCTCTCACTCTCTCTTTTCCCTCTGCCATGGGGTGACACAGAAAGAAGGCCCTTGCAAGGTGATAGCCCCTCCATCTTGGGCTTCCTAGTCTCTACAACTGTGAGCCAATACATTTCTCTTCATTATAATTACCCAGTATGTGTTATTCTGTGACACCAGCACAAAATAGACCAAGACAATAGCAATCCTTAACATGTATGTGCCTAACAACAGAGTATCAAAGCATGTGAGGCAAAAACTGATAGAACTTCAGGGAGAAATATACAAATCACTATTATAGTTGGATAGGACAAATCAATATTGTTAAGATGTCAGCTTTTCCCACTTGATCAATAAATTCAATGCAATACTAACTAAAATACCAGCAAGTTATTTTGCAGAAATTGACAAACTAATTCTGAAATGTATACAGAGATGCAAAAGACCCAGAATTGCTAGCACAATATTGAAGAACAAAGTTAGAGCACTGACATTACCTGACTTCAAGATTTCTCTAAAGATATAGTAATCAATACAGTATGATGTTGGTGAAAGAACAGATAAATAAATCAATGGAACAGAATAGATAGCCCAGAAATAGACCCACACTAAGTTTTGACAAAGGAGCAAAGGCAATACAATGCAGAAAAGAAAGTCTTTTCAACAAATGTTGCTGTAACTACTGGACATCCACATACAAATCAATGAATCTAGACACAGACTTTACACCCTTCACAAAAATTAACTCAAAATGGATCACAGACCTAAATGTAATATGAAAAACTATAAAACTACTCAAAATTAACATAGGAGAAAATATACATGAACTTGGGTTTGGCAATGACATCCAAGGTATTATTCATGAAAGAACTGGCAAACCAGATTTCATTAACACTAAAAATTTCTGTTCTGCAAAAGACCACTGTCAAGAGAATGAAAAGACAAGCAACAGACTGAAAATAAATATTAACAAAAGACATATCAGATAAAGTACTGTTATTCAACAGTTAGAAATAGCTTTTAAAACTCAACAATGACAAAATAATCTGAGTAAAAATGGGCTGAAACCTTACCAGACAGCTCACCAAAGAATATATTCAAATGGCAAATACATGAAAATGTGCTCTCCATCATATGTCATTAGGAAAATGCAATTAAAACAATGGGATACCACTACACATCTAAAATGGCCAACACCCACAACACTGAAAATACAAATGCTGGCCAAGATACAAAGCAACAGGAACCCTCATTCATTACTGGTGAAAACGGAAAGTGGTACAGCCACTTGGGAAGACAGTTTGGTAGTTTCTCCCCAAACTAAACAGATTCTTACTGTGTGGCACAGCTTGGCATTTACCCTAAAGAGCTGAAAACATATGTCCATGCACAAACCTGCACGTGGATGTTTACAGAAGCTTCATTCATAACTGCCAAAATTTGGAAGTAACCAAGTCACCTTCCTGAAGAAGGTGAATGAATAAACAAATTGTTCTACCACCAGACAATGGAATATTATTCAGTACTGAAAAGAAATGCCATGAAGACGTGGAGGAAACTACAATGCACATTACTAAGTGAAAGACGCCAATATGAAAAGGCTACATGGTGTATGATTTCAACCATATGACACTTTGGACAAGGTAAACTACAACAACAGTAAAGAGATCAGTGGTTTCCACGGGTTGGTGGGCTGGGGCAAGTGATGAACAGGTGGAGCACAGAGGATTTTTAAAATAGTGAAATACTCGGTGCAATGTAACGGTGGCTCTATGTCATACATTTGTCCAAACTCATGGAATGTTCAACACAAAATAAAACTTAACGTAAACTACGGGTTTGGGGTGATAATGATGTGTCAATATAGGCTCATGAATTGCAATAAATTTGCCATTCTGGTGGAAGATGTTGCTAACGGGAGAGGCTGTGTATGTGTCAGGGGCAGGGGTTATGCGGGAAATATGTTCCTTTCTTTCAATTTTGCTTCGAATGTAAAACTGCTCTAAAAATATCGACATTTTTAAAGAGTGGCATGCATATCAGGTGACTGCCTACCTTTGAAATAACCTGTTTTTCTGATCCCAATCTGACTGAATACACAAACAAACCATCCCTCAGTGATATAACTATTATAGCTAATCATTTAGTACTTACAGACTAAACGTTGTTCAATACGCTATTAAGGTATATAAGTAAATTTAATTCTTATTCCAACCTTATAAGGTAGAAACTATTATTATCCTCATTTTATGATGAAGGAAAGAAAAACAGAGAGGTTCAATAAACTTGGGCTGTCACACTCTGTTAAATAACAGAGCTAGAATCAAACCTATGAGGCACAAACCTGGAGTTTTTGCTCTTAGTTACCGTGCTTTTCCATTTCACTGCCTGATGATGTGCTAACATTTCCAGCTACAAAACAGAAAATTGTGAACTATTTAATTTCCTTTAAATTCATAAGAATGATGTTTTCATGTGAGTGGGTAAAGGTAATTGCAAATTGTTCCAAGTTAAATGTTCGTGATCGTTAATTTTAAGTGTCCACTCGAGTGGATTAAGAATGACCTAGAGAGTTGGTAAAAGATTATTCCTGAGTGTGTGTGCGTGTGAGGGTGTTTCCAGAGGAGATTGGCCTGTCAGTCAGTGGACTCAGGAAGATCCACCACTCAATGTGGGTAAGTACCATCCTATCAACTGAGGGCCCAGATGGAAGAAAAAAGCTATTTCCTCTCCCCTGGATCTGGGGTACACTCTTCTTCTGTTCTTGGACATCTGAATTTCAGACTCTTCTGACCTTGAGACTCCAGGACTTAAACCTGTGGCCCCTGGGTTCACAGCCCTTCAGCCTCGGATTGAGCATTATATAATAGGCTTCCCTGGTTTTCAGGCCTTTGGACTTGAACTGAGCCATGCTATCAGTGTCCCAGGGGCTTCTGCTTGCAGACAGCCTGTCATAGGACTTCTCAGTCTCCAGAGTCATGTGAGCCAGTGCCCCTAATAAATCCTCTTTCATGTATCTATCTTTATGTATCCATTTATATATATATCTCTTATTGGTTCTATCTCTCTAAAGAACCCTGATGAATACAACGTTTAAGATATTTTTGGAATTAGGACATTTGAGACATGAGGTGATATATAATATTAATAGTTTAGGGAAAAAAGATTTGTGACACAAATGTATTATTGATACCGTTTGCAATACTTTTTTTTTTTTGGTGTTATGGTTAATTTTATGTGTCAACTTGACTGGGCTAAGGGATACCTAAATAGCTGGTAAAACATTATTTTTGGGTGTGTCTGTGAGGGAATTTCTGGAAGAGGTTAGCATTTGAATCGGCAGACTGAGTGAGGAAGGTCAGCCCTCGCCAATGTGGGCGGGCACCATCCAATGCAGTGAGGACCCGGATAGAACAAAAAGGTGGAGAGAGGGTGTGTTTGCTTCTGTTGGAGCTGGGCATCATTTTCTCCTGCCCTCAAATCGGCCCCCGGGTTCTCAGGCCTGTGGACTTGACTGAATTATACCTATGGCTTTCCTGGTCCAACTTGTAGATGGCAGATTGTGGGACTTCTCGGAATCCAAAATCGTGTGAGCAAATATCTACGTTATATTCTCTGGAGAACCTTGACTAATATACTTGGCTTATGAAATTCTAAGTGTCTTAGAGAGTTTGTTCATTTAATACCCTGAAGTTAGAGAAATTTCACCTAAGAATACATTGGGAAATTGAGAATCTCTTTTAGTGTGAGTTATCCCTTAATATTCACATTCCATTTTTCTATTAAACAACTGTTAATACTTAGACTGTGAACAATCTGATTTAATTTGTTGTATTTGTTTTTAATGCAATATGAGGATTTTAAATATAACATAAATAAGAGTAAACAGATTACATATCCAACTCGTACATAGGATGGGATTTTTCAATTTAGTAATTAAATCATTTGTGGTATAGTCTTATCCAATTTGGCATGAGATTAATCTATTAAGTGAAATTTTTAAAATAACATGTTTGATAGATTAAATAGTTCATCATTTTATTTAATGTGACTGATTTGAACTGTTCATTAGCAGGAATATGCCCACTGTTTTTCAAAGCCTCATAATAATTTGATAATCAAGTTATGCTTATTCTTTTGTAGAACTAAATTTGTTATACTTTTCATAGTCAGCCATATAGTACTTGCATATATTAGAAACATTTTTGAATGTATGTTTACATATGTGTATGTATCCTAACAACTGTTATAAAATGCCTTAAGCCCAGAACTTGCATGGCTTCATTGCTTTTGATGCTTCTTTTCAATCTTTATTAATCGAAGTCTTTTAGACAGTCATAGGGGAATGTAAATAAAACAATTTTCAGAAATTTCTATACAATTTTTCCTATTAGACTCTGTATAGATATAGACTTTGCATAGATATTTTCTACTCCTCTAAATTGCTCTGCTTAAAAAACTCTGATCTTTAAATGCTCTGATGGCAGCTGAAGTCTGGGAAGAGAGAGATAATAATTGAATTTTGAATGAAAGTCAGTATGAAAATGTAGACTGGAATTCTGTCTAGGTATAAAATTGAAACAAAGACAACAGGAAAAAAAAACACAGGCGAAGAAAAACTGCTAGAAGATAGAATAACTGAGCAACATTAGGAGGGAGAGAGAGACCTGGAAAACTCCTGGGGATATGCATTCCCTCTGTAGACCCCCAGAGTGAGTCCCCAGGATAAGAAATCCCATTCTAATAAAATACTTTATCAGACAACAGTAAGGATATGGTGTAATTTCTCTGCAAAGGAGAGTAATATACTCAAATTCTATTTTTGTTTTTTTTTAAAGCACTGGCTACTCTCAAAGGTTTGTTCCTCCAGCAATAGCCCATGGTATCCATCTTGATGCTGGACCAGATTACAGATGGTATTTCTTGAAGACAGACTCAAATTAAAGCACTATATTTAGAGAAAAGCAACCGTATTCAGCTATTATCATGGACATTAAAAACAAATTTTTGATTTTATTTTATGGTTTTTAAGTTAAGGAGATCTTTAGAGTAGTCACCCTGCTATTAAAAATCCCAGCTATAAAATTTTTGTTTGATTTTCAAGTGTAGCATTTATTTTAAAACTAACTACAATTAGAATACACAACAGAATCACTGGGCAAAGCAGTATTTTAGAGTATCGATTCTTAATGTTACATTAAACTAGAAAAACTTATAGAAATGTTGTTCTCCATGTTTTCTACCTGCTAGCTTCATTTGTTTTTCAGAGCCTCCTGCTTAAAATGGGATTTTAGAAAAATGTCTGCAAAACCTAACTTTGCACTTAGAAAATCTTTAGTTTCACTGCAAAGTTGGACTTGCATAGAATTATGCTGTATGATATAATAATTCAGGTTTGCACTATATCTACTGCTTTATACACTGCACTTTTTCATTTAACTAATACAGTGAATATTTTCTTATTTTATTGACCCCTAATGACACATGATTTCTCCTGTATTACAGAATATGACATTTAATGGCTGTACACAATCCCATCATATGAATACTCTAATGTAGCAAATTGTCCCCCACTGCGGAGTATTGGCATTTAGATTGACTTATTTTTCTGTTGTTGCATCAGAATTTCTGTTAACAATTCAATACCATCTCCATCACCACTCTCCACACACATCCGTATTTTCGTTTTTATTAAAGGGCTGCCAACCTGGTACCTATGTCTTCCAGAATCCCTGACAGCAGGTTTCTACATTAGTTTCTGGCAACGAGATGCATTTCAGCAGAATTTAGAAGGCTAAGTGAAGTGAAAGTCATTATTGCTCTTGGAACAAGAGGGCAGGTATATCAACCCACTTCCTCCGTGCAGGCATAAGATCATCAGTAGCAGATCTGTATAACTCTTCCAGTCTCTGGTTTTCTGAAATGAGCGGCAATTTTCTCCTCTCAGCTGTGCTTCTCCAGTTGTTCCAATGATTTTCTAAGCTTCTGATTCTTTGCACTGTATTTCATTCTATTTCAAATACCTAGAGGGGTTTCTGGTCTTCTGACAGAATTCTGACTAAACTAGTCATAAATAAAGCCACCTAATCTAAGCCCTGTTTTGTTTTTATGATTGTTTATATGGAATATATTACAGAAATGACTGGGCTGGAAAGTATGGATCTTTTATAGGTTTCTGATATATACCGTCACAGAGGCTTTCAGAAAAGCTGTGGTAATTTCATTAGCACCACAGTATATGAAAGTGACCTTCCCTGCATTGATGTCACTATGTACTGTTGGTGTTAAAAACTTTTTACTAATTTTTTAATACAGGTTTAAAAGGTAAATATAAGCGTACTTCTTTAAATATGCTTTATGTGGTATTGTCTTTCAGTCAACAGAAGTGTTTAACAAAGAAAGAAGTTTGTAACCATGAGTGGAAAATCTGTTTTTGCAACATGGTTCTTTTCTTTTTACATTAGTTCTTGTTATAAAGGGTTTTCATACACAGGTTTAAAACGTAAATCTAAGCATGCTTCTTTTTACATTTTTAAAATTATTATGGATACATAATAGTTGTACAGATTTGTCGGGTACATATGAAATTTTGAGCATACAAAATGTAATGATCAAATCAGGGTAGCTGGGATATTCATCACCTCAAGCATTTGTAATTTCTTTTGGTTAGGAACATTCCAATTCAACTCTTTTAGTTATTTTGAAATATACTATAAATTATTAATGATAGTCACTCTATTGTGCTACTGAATGCTAGATCATATTCCTTCCTTCTAATTGTATTTCTGTACTCATTAACCATCCCTTCTTCATCTGTCCATCCCCACCACCCTTTTCAGCCCCTGGTAACTGTCATTCTGATTTCTATCTGCGTGAGTTCATTTTTTTTTTCTTAGCTACCACGTGTGAGTGAGAACATGTGGTATTTGTCTTTCTGTGCTTTGTTTATTTTATTTAACATAACATCCTCCAGTTCTATCCATGTTGTTGCAAATGACAGGATTTTATTCTTCTCTATGGCTGAATAGTATTTATTAGAAATTGAAGAGGACACATAAAAAGTGGAAAGATACCTATGTCCATGAATTACAAGAATCAATGTTGTTCAAATGTCCATACTAATGAAAGAAATTTACAAATTCATTGCAATCCCTATCAAAATACCAATGGCGTTCTTCACAGAAATAGAAAAAGTAATCCCAAAATTTATACGGAACCACAAAAGACTCAGAATAGCCAAAGCCATCCTGAGCAAAAGCAGCAAAGCTGGTGGTACCACATTACTTGACTTCAAATTATACTACAAAGCTATGGTATCCAAAACATCATCATACTGGCATAAAAACAGACACATAGACCACTGGAACAGAATAGAGAATCCAGAAATAAATCCATACGTTTGTTAATTTAATATGTTAAAAGATGGCTACCTACTTGTGCATTATTTTCACCCTGAAAATATTAAACAGTTTTAGATTACATGTATGCTGGAATCCAGTTTCCCATATTAAAACATCTTACATTAGTATAGTACATTTGTTATAATTAATGAACTAATATTGATGAGTAATATTACCTATACAATCACGAATATAAATCATCAACACTATGGGCAAACCAAGTCAAACAATCTGATAAATATTTTTAAAAATCTTTATGATAATATCATTTTTAAAAAATTGATGCTGCATTCAATTGCTCCTTTTATGTCTTCTAGTATTTGTTTCATATGGAATGGAGTTCCTCAACCTGAGACTAAAAAATTATTTTTAAATTTATTTCCTAGCTTCATTATAGATATATATTTGATCTATTTGCTATGTGTTTTGGAAAATTGAAGAAAGAATCTAAATTTACTTTCCACTTCATTGTAAAACACATTTTTCAGGAAATTGAATAATTAATTTTACCCCCTTTGAATTAAATGTAACTTTTTTTAATAATTAATTTTGGACTGTTGTTAATTCCATTGATAATTTTCTATTTTTGTTTCAATTCCCTATTGTTATATTTATTCTGTATTTAGATAGGTTTCTATATATATTGGCGTAAGCTGCTCTCATCTTTAAGAATAATCTTTATCATCTGATTGTTCTTCTAGATTAAATATAGAAGCTTTTTTCTTCAAAAATCTTTTTGAAATTATTATTATTATTATTAAATTGAACATAACAATTACTTTGTGGAAAGTTAAGAGATTTACACTATACAATTCTATGACACAACCTTTCTTTTTTATTTTTTTAAGCTATCTTTTATGTCCTTCAGGAAAACTAAATCATTCTTACCAATATATTCTCAGACCCCCTTCCTATTGCATTTATTCTTAGATTCAGTTTATTAGGTTGCACTGTCTAAATAATCTATTGTTGCTTTTTATTCTAGCTGTAACAATTAGTAGCAGAGCACAGGAGGAAAACTTGATACAACATTGCAACTAGCAATTTGAGGTATATATATTTCAGCCCCCATATCTTTTAAAAATTCTTATTCTATTGTTTTTTTTTTCTTCTATATATATAGGGCTGTCTTGATAACAATGCTAATATTAGTGCAAAACAAACATTTTACAGAATTCACTTTATAATAATGAAGTTTTAAATTACATCAAGAATCTGCGTGTATGCATGTGTGTATAATAGCATTGTTCTAAAATGTTTTTGGATTATTCTTATGGTTTCTCTCATTAGACAATTTAAACTACTTTTTAAAACAAAAATTATATTTTGCCTTTCTAATAATTATAGCTCTGTGTTTCCCTTTATATTTCTAATTACATTGGCTTAAAATTCCAGAATGACATTCTTAATATTGGTTATAGAATTCTTGCTTTCAACTTCAATGGGAATATCTCTGATATTTCACCATTTAGCATGCCTTAGTTATTGAATTGATATTGAAATTCTTCTTTCATGTTAAGTAGTAAGAGTTCCCTTGTAGGTTACTAAAAATTATAATCAGGAATCTAAATAATTATGCAAACTAATTTTACCTATTAATGTGCTGTATTATATTCCTCCACAGCTCAATTTAATTTACTTTCCTTTTATCTCAGCCTTTGCAGCTATAATCAAAAATGAGTTTGGCTTGAAGCTTTTTTCCTTTGGAAGACATTTTTTGTCAAATGTAAATATCAGAGTTATAAAGTATTCGAACATGAATAAAATTTTTTTCATATTTTTCTACAGTCTGGAAAGGTGTCCATAACAAGGTTGATCTTTTCCTTGAAAGATTGACAAGACTTGAAACTATATTTAAGTCTTGCTGAACTGTGAAAATGAAAGAGACTCTCATGTTTTACTCTGTTCTGATTTCTACCCTTCTTCTAATTCCTATCTAAATTAGGGGGGTTAGTGAGGTTTTCTGAGTTTATCTTCCAGTTGATTTCCAGTGGTAGAGCTGAGAATGTCAAGAAGTACTGCAGTCTGATTCTCCCTCACCATGCCTGTGCCTTAGGGAAGCTTTATTATAACCACAATCTGTGTAGGAGCTTGTGTTACCGACATCTCTAAAGTCAGTGTCACAGCAGAAAGCAGCATAAAATATTTCTCAGGAATATGATGATTGCCTATGAGAATAAAAAGGAATTAGGCATAAGATTCAAAAAACAAACAAACAAAAGCTTTTCTTATCTTCATCCCCACTGTCTCATGTCACAAAACATTTGTGCCTCTGAAATACCAGAAACTAACAGAACTGATATCTGGGACAGGGCTACTTTTATTTATATTTTATACTGAGAATGTGTGTAATAAAGATTAAAGATCCCTGAAGAAATCCAAAGTAGTTGTTCAGTTGCCCAAGAGGAAAGTAAGCAAATCAATCCTGTTCATTACTCAGAGAATGTTTTAGGTATAGAGTAGGACTCCACTTCTGCGGGGGCATTTCTGACAAAAGGCCTCTGACCCTCAAAACACTGCCCCACATCCGGGCTGATAACTGAAATCGTGTTAGCATTAGGCTTCAGTCTCTGTTGAATGTAAACACCCCTCTGGAGAAGCAGGATTTAAGCCAGTTTTTTTCTACTTTTTAAGTCCATCTTCACTTTTCTAAAATATGTGAACATCAAAACACGAACATAACTCTCAGTTGAGAATACTTCAATCATGTATACATCTCAACCATTCAATTTTGGGAGTTTACATTTTACAGTTTATTTTACAAAAACAACTGAGACTTTTTTCTTCTTCCCCATACGAATGTAAAATCATATTATTTTATTGAGTATGTTTTATAGAATGCCCCATTTTAACCCCATGCCCATAGGATTGCTGGACAGACCCCTCTGCATACACAGGAGATAATTCTCTAGGAGTCTGTGCGTTTCTGCACTTGTTGTGATAAGAAATGCTGACCACGGTTTATTCTGGACTTTGTTTTTAAGGAGGTTTGTCTAGTGAACAGCCTTGGAAGATAGAGATGGTGGCATCTGCCTGAGAAGAGCGAAGGTGTGTGTCCACTGTTACAAAGATAATGTTCCCCTCTGGTGCCTGTGTTGGGCAGGTTTAGTTGCAGTCCTTTATAAAAGTCTGAGGTTTCCCAAGCTTGGAACTCCTCTCCTGAAATGTACCCCATTGTGTGGCTAGACTCTGTGTGAATCAGGGCTCACGGAATCAGTGCAAATGCTGATATTCTATCCACTGCTGTTGCTGTGAGTGATAAACCACCTTTTTCTCTGACCCAGATGCCATGTCTTTTGCTAGCATCTGTGGATCTGAGGCAGGAGCTAGCAAACTTGTTACTTTGTAAACAGGACAAAATCTCAGCTGCTCACAGTTGTTGAAATTGCTCTGTCTAGATCAGAGTTTTAAGATGATTTCATTGAAATCGTGTTCTTTCTTCTTGAGAACTGGCTGTCACAAGGGAACGGAAGAGAAGCAGGTAGTAAAAGAGCACACTGTGTGCCAGAAACAAAGACAAAAGGCACACATGGTGAGAACGGGCTCTAGAGAGAGGTGGGGCTCTGAAAACCAACGAGATCCACTTCATGGTTGTGCCTGGGCTCCAGCCGGCTCTCATTCCTCACTCCTCTGACTGTTCCCCTGCGTGTGGCTGAGGGTGATTAAATTACTCCTCATAAGTATAAACCAGCCCTGTTACCATTTGTTGATATTAGTTCTCACGCAAATCCACTCCTTCAAATTAAAAATAAGATAACCACCTGTAACTAATTCCACATTTCTTGAGATGATGAAACAGAATGTCTTTTAAAACAGAAAAGAGAATTTGGAACTAATTTTCTAACTTCTCAAAAGTATTCAGACTTTCCTAGACGCTTCTGTACCTCCTCTGCTCACCCAGAGGAAGCGTGCCAGCATAATTGTAACAGACAAGCTTCATTTCCCTGCAGAATCTCAATATCCATCCACAGTCTCCGAGGAACCCATTTAGCTAGCAGTAAAAAACAACACCAAAAATCTCCACAAAAACACTCAACCTTGAAAAAAATACTCTATTCAATCAAAACTTTTAAAAAGGCCCCATTTGAAGAAAATGCACATAATGTAAACAGAATCCATTTAAAAATCAGCAGGAGGTTGTTATGTGTTTGAAAAATTACTAAATGAGTTTGAAACATAGTATACTATTTTAGCTTTCATAGTGTATTACCTGAAAATGAAAGTTTTACATTTCTTAATGTCTATCATTTGAGTCGATTTTCATGGGGCTTCTTGCTGTGGGATTTTAATACTCTTAATTATGTAGATTAATAGTCCTTATGCCGTAAGGAGAACCTGTCTTTGCCCTTATCTCCTAACATGATGCTAAAACCTTGATTAGTCAGAGTGCAACATGCCAGACTATTGGTATTTCTGGTTAAATTCTGGCTCAGTCCTGGTTAACCAGAATTACCTATTTCTTTCTTTACTTAAACTTGTAAATCTTTCAAAAGTGTGGTATTGTAGTTTCTTGTTACAATAAAGCCATTTCGATGGATTTAAGAGAGTCTTTCCTTGATGAATAAGGATGATTCTGAGTTTTAAGCTCATTATTCATATCACAGATTATCACTAGAAATTACTATTATATAAATGTATAAGGTATACAGGATTGGATGGCTTCTGAGAAAGATTTCAAAACATAAACTTAAAGTTTGTTTAGCAAACAATAAAACAACAGCAATGGTAAAATTCACAAATTGCAATTTGTCTTTGTGTCCAAATAAAAACAACAGACAAACAACCAAAATAAACCACTTAAATAATGGATACTAGAAACTTATCATGCTGGTAATTTGGCTAGCCAAGTTTTACTCATAGCTTCTTTTTTTGGCAATGTTAAAATATTGTATATATTCTATTTTATGAATATATTTTTAAAGTAGATGATATTTTAAAATAGATTATAAAATAGATTTATGGATAGGTTTTAAAATAATAAAGTCTTCCATTTGTACTTAGTCCTTATGAACTCTTAAGAAAGTATTTTTAAAGAATAACACTAATGTTTCCAGTATTTAGGCGTACAATACTATATTTCCATTTCTGAGGTAGTTTTTGTCTAGGTAAGTCTTTTAAAATAACAAAAACTTTCTGCAAAAGTCTTCAAATAATTTAAAGTTTGGAGCTCAAAACTTTTTTGGAAATTTTTAAAGAAAAGAAAGTAACTGAAAAAATACTGAATTACCTTAACAATTTTGGAAATAAATATTTTTGTAAAGATATTTTTAAAACAAATATGGAAGTATTAAAGTAAAGCTTAATCACACCAGAGTTTCTATTCCCTGGAGAGAGTATTACTGCATATTCTAAATATTTCTTAGCTATTTCTTCTCTCTCTCTCCTATTAGTTATATTATTAATAATAGATCTGACGTTACTATCTCTCTTCTCCAGAGATAGGAGTAATAATAACTAGGAAGCCACCTCCAACAAGGCATGGTGTTAGCACCGTGCTGAATGCTCCAAGTCCTCTGAGTCTCGTGAGGGCACCTGCCTGCACACCTCCGGCTGTATATTCTTTGCATCATTCGGTCGTTGTTCTTTCATGCCTGTTCCCCTCTGTAATTTGCGATACTGCAGGAATGTGACAGAGGAAGCTATATTTGCTGCAGCAGTAGAGATGGCTGGTTCCACATGGCCAATTGTCAAGTGGGCATGAAAGACAGTCAGGAGTGCTTAAGCAAGGTTTGATTCCTTTTTGTTCAGGTAGGAGCACAGATTTGCACTCTTCACTCAACAAGAGATTTAAAGTGAAGATTGCATTGAATTTAACTTAGTGTTCTTTCATCCTAAGGCTTCAAATGGTTTATATCATACTAATTCTTCCTCCAGACAAGTCCGTGGCAAAAAAAGGAAATCTTTGTTTTCTGTTTCTTATGAAAGTATAAAAACAAAACATGGTCCTGGAATTACTGTTCCTAGCTAACATTTTACTTTGAGCAAATTCGGCACACATTTGCTGGGTGGGCCTGGTGCTATCTATAGAAGAATTTGCCCAGTGCATAGTTGTTGTTTTAATTTGAATTGGTGGCCGTCAGTTAAAACATAAGAGATTTAAAATTTCATGTGTTAGTTTGCTTGGGCTGCCAAAACAAAATACCATAGCTGGGTGGTTTAAACAACAGAAATTTATTTTCTTAACAATTTTTGAGGCTAGAGGGCTGAGATCAAGGTGCGAGCAGGTTTAGTTTCTTCTAATGTCTTTCTCCTCGCCACACGGGCTTTCCTTGCTCTGTGTGAGTCTGTGTCCTAATCTTCTCTGCCTGTAAGGACTCCCGTTTTACTGGGTTAGGGCCCATTCATATGATTTCATTTTACCTTAATGACTTCTTTAAAGCTCCTGTCTCCAAATGCAGTCAAATTCTGAGGTACTGGGAGTAAAAGCTCCAACCTCCCTTCAATATATATTTTGGGGACACAATTCAGTACTTAACAGTTAGAATCGGGATAGCTGGCTCTTCTTCAAACAACGGAATACGGGGTAGTTCTCAGCATTCAGTCCTTCCTGTGCTCAAATTCATTTTCCACAGCAGTGTCATCATGATCTTTCTAAATCTCACTCTTTTGCTTAAAATTATTCCCAGCTTCCCTCCCTGCCTTCTAGACAGATTCCAGGTCCTTAGCAGGGAAGGGAAGTCCTGTGGTCTTACCTCTGCCTGTTTCTTCATTCTTTCCTGCCCCTTTGCATGTGCTATTCCTTTTGCCTGAAATGTTCTTTCCCATATTCCCCTCTTAATTTATTGTGTTTCCCGGCTGACTCTTGTTTCTCTATCAAAACCCCGCTGTCCCTTAGCAGGGTTTCCATGAGCTCCCATCTCAGATTATTTAGCCCAAACCATCTCCGTGCTCCCTCAGTGCTCTTGTGTCTCTGAATGATGACTCTTTTAGAGATTTAGTGGAATAGTTATCTGCCACCCCCCCAGACTGTGACTCCTTGAGCACTATATCTTTCTCCTCTGTGTTCCCAGGGCCGAGCCCAGTGTACCCCCAAAGCAAGGGCTTAATATACTTCTTTTGAATGAGTGAATAAACACACGAATGGATGAACCTACACAAAAACTTCCCAACAGGTATCACTAGCAGCCTGTTCTAAAGCCTTAGACAGACCTTAGCTTGAAATCCAGCTTACTGCCAACTTTTAGCTATATTAACTTAGACAGGTTCCTTAGTAGCTCTAAACTCCCATTTCTTTATCTGAAAAATGGGCATTAAACATGCTTTGCTGGGTTTTGTGAGGTTTTAAAGATAAAAACACATGAATAACCCTGAGTTTTGTGAAGAATCAAAATAGTAATTACAATTAATAACTAATATTAATGATAATAATTATTATTGTCACACAATGATAGAGCCAAGATCACAACCTGGACCGTCCAGCTACTATCACTTTTGAGTACTTTTCCAAGCTGGCTGCTGATATAGTTTGTAGACTTAGAAAATACAGTCCTGTTTATTAAATATTCTCTGGACTATTCCTGAGCAAGACCAGTAAACTGAGTCCCCTGCAGTCAAATAAAGCTAAAAAGAAGCATCTTACAATCCATAAATCACAACTATATTTCCAACTTTAAATAGCCTTGTAATTATTTGGCAGCACCAAAATCAATCCAAATGTGTAATTCCTCAAAATGCAAAATGACACTGATTATAACCAGCGGGTTGGAAAACAGATGTAATAAGAGAAAGGAAAGAGAACAAGTGTTTTGAGGAATTTGATGGTTCAGGGGAAAGTGAAAGGAGGGAAAGGGAAAGCCAGGTCTGTAGTATAACTTTTTTCTTGAAGATGGAATATACTAGAGCTGTGGCTCTCAAATGTTAACCTGCTGCTCAGGCCCTGGGGGCTGGGTCAAACACAGATTCCTGGGCTCCACCCCAGAGATTCTGAAGCTGCAAGTCTGAGGTGGGGCCAGATAATTTGCATTTTTAACAAGTCCCCAGGTCATGTTTATCCTGCTGGCAGAGGGCCCACACTGACAACTGCTGGCTTAGAATACAGGAAAGCGGGAGGAAAAACTTTTAAGAGGGTGGAGTCATTGAGCAAAATTTCAGTGATACGGGCTAAAAGACACAAAGAGAGGGAGAAATTTTAAAAAGAGGAGGACAATTTCTTCCTCCGTGCCTGGAGAAACAGACCGGGGAAAGGAAGCTGACCGCAAAGGAAAGAGTAGAATGTGCCCAGGCACTGGGGAAAGCTGTGACAATGAGAGCAGAGAAAGGGTCACGGCTTCTTTGACATTTTGGCTAGTTTTCAGAATGTAGCTGAGATCAAAGTATTATTTACTTCAAATTTTTCTCATTAAAAATTTCTTTTTTTTTTATTTCAGTATATTACAGGAGTACAAATGTTTAGGTTACATATATTGCCGTTGCCCCACCTGAGTCAGAGCTTCAAGCATGTCCATCCTCTAGACGGTGCGCACCGCACCCATTAGGTGTGTGTGTAACCACCCCCTCGTCCCCCCTCACATCTGCCTGACACCCAATGAATGACATTACTATATGTGCACATAAGTGTTGATCAGTTAATAACAATTTGATGGTGAGTACACGTGGTGTTTGGTTTTCCATTCTTGTGATACTTCACTTAGTAGAATGGGCTCCAGCTCCGTCCAGGATAATACAAGAGGTACTAGATCACCGTTGTTTTTTGTGGTTGAGTAGAACTCCATGGTATATATACACCACACAGTAGAAGTGTATGAAACAGGCTCTTAGAAATTGTGATTCATTTGAAAATTATGATTTTTGCATATTATAATGTGTATACCTCAAACTATATATTATATCTGCCTCCCCCTCAAAAAAAAATGTTGGCACTCATTCTTATCAGCCTCATTTATTGATAGGGAAGAACAGGATCTTCTGAAATAAAATTCAGTTTTGCTTTTTTATAATCAGGATTGCCGAGGCTCTTGTTATCTTTTTCATACTTTTTTTTTTATCTGTAACACTGTTATTTAGATGAAGTTAAGAAATTTATAGGGTTTGGAAATTTTTAAATTCCTCAAGGGTTTGGAGACTTGGAGCTCTTTCGGGCTGACCAAATCTCCAAATCTAAAGGCAAAAAAGAAAACAAAATGAAGAAGAAATAAACCTAGAGTTAACTGGGTTGTTCCTTTCCCCTTTAGAAATAGTATTTGTCACTGTCTTGTATATCAATGTCTTCCATAGAGCAGACCAGACAAAATCCCCAGGCTGTCAAATCTTCAGGAAGTTTCCGGAGACCCAAGACACGACTGTACCCTTTCACTAAAATCGTGCCTCGCATCACAGGCCGTCAGGAAAATGGTCGTGGCTTCCGCTCCTGTGCGCTCCCGGGGCAGAGGTCATGGACTTTGAGAGTCAAGCCTCGGTCATGAACTTTGCCTTTCCCAGTCCTGTTTACTTTGGCTTCAGGGTTGATCTTAGCTTTGTGTTCTGATAAAGATGGTATTTAACTTTAATTTTAATGCAAATTTTATGGAAATCAGTCTTTAGCTTACTCCCTGAACTAAATTTAACTTGGGATCCTGTGGAAATACACTATGTTAGGGGTTAGAGACCTGTCACTTTCTAACTGTCTTGCCTTGGGCTACACACTTGCCTTCTCCAGACTTTGGTTTCTCATCCACAAAATCCAAGGGACAAAAGATACGAGGCGCCTCAACTTTGGGCCTCTCACACCGTCTCTATTTCTAGAATGTACAGATTGAGCCACTCTATGTTCCTTTTCTTCTCTTTCTTCTTCTTTCTTTCTCATTTACAACATTGCATTTGGTATGTATGTCTTTAAATTTTCCAGATTAGAGTCCTCCCTTTTTTTTCTTTATCATTTGAATTTAGTCCTTTGGAAACCATAATGGGCTTACACCAGGAAAGTGACACTATTCAGCCCAAGCATTATATCACAATCATTTTTCTGTCTTGTGAGATCGGTTCAGTTAACATTTTTCATATCTCTTTCACAAAGCACTTTATGTAAGTATAATGTCACAGTGAGTTTAATCTGGCTAACAGTGACATAGTTTAATGCTTCATAAACTCCAGTTTGCTAGCCAACTGAGTGCCGCAAACGGACTGACAAGGTGATGAGTACCTCATTGCGCATGGTGATTTATGCGAAATGATTGTAATTAATTTTTTTCTT
>RJWJ010026967.1:8100-22683 GCA_004363605.1 Indri indri
TTTTTTTTTTTTTTTTTTTTTTTTTTTTTTTTTTTTTTTTTTTTTTTTTTTTTTTTTTTTTTTTTTTTTTGAGACAGAGTCTCACTCTCTCGCCTGGGGCGAGTGCCGTGGCGTCAGCCTAGCTCACAGCAACCTCAAACTCCTGGGCTCAAGCGATCCTACTGTCTCAGCCTCCCGAGTAGCTGGGACTACAGGCATGCGTGACCATGCCTGGCTAATTTTTTCTATATATATTTTTAGCTGTTGAATTAATTTCTTTCTATTTTTGGTAGAGACGGGGTCTCACTCTTGCTCAGGCTGGTCTCGAACTCCTGAGCTCAGAATGATCCGCCCGCCTCGGCCTCCCAGAGTGCTAGGATTACAGGCGTAAAGCCACCGCGCCCGGCCAATGTAGTGGTTCTTAACTTTGATGGGGTCATAGGCCTCTTCGAACATCTTGAAAAGCTCTGTACCCCCTCTTCAAAGGAATGCACATGTTTAAAATGTTGAATACTATTTCAGAAAGTTCAAAGCCTACTCCTAAGATAGAGAATCCTTGACTTTATGCTACTAGCACTGCTAGAATTTTAGACTGGATAAATCCTTATTTAACTAGGTCTAGTATTTCTTTTTCTTTGTCTTTTTAAGAGGCAGGGGTCTGTATTGCCCAGGCTGGAGTGTAGGTCTAGTATTTCTTTTTAGCCCAGGCTGGTGTGAACTCCTGGGCTCAAGCAGTCCTCCTGTCTCAGCCTCCTGAATATAGCCAGGACTACGGGCACATGCCACCATGCCTGAGTATTATTTCTTTCTTTCTTTTTTTTAAATTTCAACAAATAAAATGTTTAATGAAAAAATGTGGTATACAGAATACTTGCCTCTGGAAAAAAGTTTTATTTACAAGTTGAGGAACAAAGGTATTTTCTTTAATTAAATGTGGGTTTAGGCTAGATGCAGTGGCTCATTCAGTGGCTCAGTCCAAGGTGGGAGGATTGCGAGTTCAAGACCATCCCAAGCAAGAGCGAGACCTCATCTCTACAAAAAGTAAAAAAATTTAGCCGGGATTAGCCTGGTGTACACTGCACTCTAGCTGGGGCAACAGAGTGAGACTCTGTCTCAATAAAGAGAGAGAGAAAGAGAAAGAAAAAGAAAAGTTTAAGAAAAACATTTTTTATGCAGTACTATCAGTAAAAAATGAATTTCCTTAGAACAACTCAAGTATCTAGTGAAATATTAAGAGGTGAACTGTAGGCCGGGCGCGGTGGCTCACGCCTGTGATCCTAGCACTCTGGGAGGCCGAGGCAGGTGGATCGCTCAAGGTCAAGAGTTCGAGACCAGCCCGAGCAAGAGTGAGACCCCGTCTCTACTAAAAAAACAGAAAGAAATGATCTGGACAACTAAAAATATATATAGAAAAAATTAGCCAGGCACAGTGACACATGCCTGTAGTCCCAACTACTTGGGAGGCTGAGGCAGAAGGATCGCTTGAGCCCAGGAGTTTGACGTTGCTGTGAGCTAGGCTGACGCCACGGCACTCTAGCCCGGGCAACAGAGCAAGACTCTGTCTCAAAAAAAAAAAAAAAAAAAGAGGTGAACTGTAATTTCCGACTGTTACTTCTTATGTTACAGTATTTGCCTCTATCATGCCCCCTGCCAAATGTGGAAAGACAGTATGGGTTTCAAATCATTTATTAATGATTATATTGTATTCTGTTAGCATACTTCTCATTCCTTTTATCTACTTCTAAATTTAGGTATTGAATTAGTTGATTCATCTTTCTTTTAATTCTTAAATACTATGAATTTCACTAATAATTTATAATAAATATACTATGCAGCCCCTGGCATATTATCTGAGTCTTGTTAACTAAGGTGAAAGACCTTTACAAAAGTAGTCGTAGACAAAATGTAACAAATGGGCATCATTGTGTTACAAATAAAACTGAATTTACAACAATAGCAGCAGATTGGATTTGGCACAAAGATTATAATTTGCTAATTTACTTGAGTTATAAAAGTCTAGTAATACAACCTAATTAGGGCAGTTCCCTGAAAAGGTAGTAGTCCAAAGAGCACTAGACTAGGAATCAGAAGATTAATTCAAGTAGCAGTTCTGTTATTTATTGTTAGGGCAAATTATTCACCTTCTCTTTTAGTTTTTTCATCTGTATGATGTAAGTGGTTGTTCCAAAGAACAACTCCCAAATTATGTTAAAATTTGAGGCATTGTTAGTTCAGCACCCTTTTTTGTCTTGATTTTAATTTTTTTCTCCCCATCTTATTTAGGTGCTTTTTACCTTGTGTTTGAGTATATGGACCATGACTTAATGGGACTGCTAGAATCCGGTTTGGTGCACTTTTCTGAGGACCATATCAAGTCATTCATGAAACAGCTAATGGAAGGATTGGATTACTGTCACAAAAAGAATTTCCTGCATCGGGATATTAAGTGTTCTAACATTTTGCTGAACAACAGGTAACATAGTAACCAAGTGAGGTTAAGCACTTCCTCCTCCTCTGACCCTCTTAGTTTCAGCTAGTTAATTGGTCATATAGTTAGACCCATTAGTGCAGTATTCACACACATTGCTTTCTTAGTGTTTAGTAGGTGGAAACATGTCTGCTCCTTTAGCTGCTCTTGAGCCTTTCTCAGTTACTGCCTTTCAAACACTGAAGCGTAGTTAATGATTAGCCTTTCTGCCAATACTTACTCCTAAGTTTTAATAGCATAAATGAACAGGAATCTGGTGATGAACAGGTGTTAATTTTTCAAAGGTTTTATCATCTGCTTTCTTCCTTTCTGCTTATTTGTGCACACTGCATTGGTAGTATCAGACGTATTATGCACACTAGTCTTTGGTAAATAGCCCTACCTGTTTAGGGATAAAGAATAAGTATGGTACCGTTGAAATCAGGATAGTGTTTTGTTCTTTAGGTAATTAAGTTGTTCGTATCTATTTTTGTCTGATTCACCCGTCGTTTTAAACATTTTTGTTCAGTTCTATATGACAAACGGTATCTAGATAGGGATATGGAATGATTTAAGACGTGTTTTCCATCTTTATGGGGCAGAATAAGCAGTTATGCAGGGTTGCCTAGGACTGACTGTCCTGGTTTTAGCATTAAAAGTCTCACATGGTACATTTTGGAACTGGGGGGAAAAAAATAAGAAAAAGGAAAGAAAAAAAGTCTGACATGGGATGATTAATCGCTGTGGAGCTCAGTTGAATAGGGGAGCTAAACAAACAAATTACTCAATTCGTTAAGCATTTATTAGCCCTTTTTTTTTTTTTTTTTTTTGGAGACAGAGTCTCACTCTGTTGCCCTGGCTAGAGTGAGTGCCGTGGCATTAGCCTAGCTCACAACAACCTCAAACTCCTGGGCTCAAGCGATCCTACTGCCTCAGCCTCCCGACTAGCTGGGACTACAGGCATGCGCCACCATGCCCGGGTAATTTTTTCTATGTATATTTTTTAGTTGTCCAGATAATTTCTTTCTATTTTTTTTTTAGTAGAGACGGGGTCTCGCTCTTGCTCAGGCTGGTCTCGAACTCCTGAGCTCAAACAATCTGCCCGCCTCGGCCTCCCAGAGTGCTAGGATTACAGGTGTGAGCCACCGTGCCTGGCCAAGCCCTTTTTTATTTCTTGAATTTTGGAGCACCTGGAAAGATGCAGTTTTGAGTTACGAATAGGAATTTATTAAAAAGACTGACAATGAGGGATCAAATTTCTAGGCAGAAGAAACTGCATGCATAAAAGCATATAAACATGAAAATAACATGTTGTCTGGAAAACTGTAAACAGGTCAGTATTGCTAGAGCAAGAAGAGTGAAGCATATAATGGCAAAAGATGAACCTGGGTAGTTTTGAGGAGCCCACTGGGATCCTATATACCCCACTAAAGAACTTAAGCTTTATCTATAGTTGACAGGGAGCCATTGAAGGGTGCTGGTTCATTTCTTGTTAATACATTATTTTAAATTGTACTTACACACCTTTATTATGAGACAAAACATGGTATTAAAAGATTATTCCTTTTTGTTGCTATCTCTGTGACTCACAATACCCATTAAAGTTAGAGGTTGGTGACTGTACATCCATAGTAAATAATGTAATCAAGAACTTAATGATGATGGCTATCAGCTTGCAGCTTTCTGGCCTGTAGTATTAATATACTTTCTGTTGTTCCTTTGCTCCTCCATGGGGGGATGTCTCAGGATAGGGAATAATTGCAGTTCTGCTTGGTGTCCTCTCTGACGGGTCAGGTCCCTCCTTGTCCTTGACTTCCTAAAGTCAGGAAGCTGATGAGGTTGCAGACCAAATTGAACTCCTTTCTCAGGTTGATAAGCAAGATACAGGAATGCCATGGTCTAGCCTAATCCATCCAGCTTCTGCCCTTGCCTGCCTCTGTCTACTTAGAGACCTCTGGGTGAG
This sequence comes from Indri indri, assembly GCA_004363605.1. Classification (NCBI taxonomy): domain Eukaryota; kingdom Metazoa; phylum Chordata; class Mammalia; order Primates; family Indriidae; genus Indri; species Indri indri. The sequence goes on from RJWJ010026967.1 coordinate 12,510, forward strand.
ATTGCCTGGAGAAAATGGTGAAGGGTTGTCAACTGGGCAAGAAAAAGAGAGCAGTGATGAGAGAGAACAGGGTTGGACTTCATGATGTTCATTATATTTTAATTACTGAAGTATAAATGAGACCAAATCATTTTAGTAGAGGAGAGACATAATTAGTTTTCTGTTTTAGAAAAGTCACTAAATTATCACTGTATGGTGATAGCCTGGAGGCAGAGAGACATACTAAGAATACCATAAGAAATGGGCAGTGTTTGAACTAACCCAAGCATTGCTAGTAGGGATGGGCATGAAGGGCTTGATATTAATAGATCAGTAGACTTTGGTTAGTGAGTGATTGGTAGGAAATGAATAAGAGAAAGTAAGTTAAAGATTTCTGACTTAAGAAATTAGCTAGCTAGCTACCAGTCAATATAAAGAATACAGAAGGAAGAGCAGCATGGGCATGGTGTGGGTAAATCCCTTTTGGATATGTCTGTTGCATATCCAGGGAAGTGATATATAATAGGCATATGGTCATGTGGGAGTTCCAAACTGGCAGTGATACAAGACCTAAGAAGAGAATCTGAAAATTAAAAGGTCAGTGATGACTTTAGTGTGGAGTAAGGGGATGGGTAGCACAATCAACGGGAAGTTAGTAGTAGCTATATCTTTAATTTTTATTTTTTATTTTAAGGATGGCAGAGATCTGAATATATTTAAATGCTAAGGGGAAAGAAAATCAGTTGAAAGGGACAAGTCGAAGATTCAGAAAAGAGCCAAAGTAATTTAAAGGAACATGATTCTAGAGGAGGCCGGGCACAGTGGCTCATGCCTGTGATCCTAGCACTCTGGGAGGCCAAGGTAGGAGGATTGCTTGAGGGCAGGAGTTCAAGACCAGCCTGAGCAAAAGCTCGACCCTGTCTGTACTTAAAATAGAAAAAATTAGCTGGGCATGGTGGCGTGCGCCTATAGTCCCAGCTTCTCAGGGGGCTGAGGTGGGAGGATTGCTTAAGCCCAGAAATAGAAGCTGTCTCAAAAAAAAAAAAGAAAGAAAGAAAAAAGATTCTAGAGGAGGTGAGATCAAGGCCACAGGTGGAGGGATTGATTATCCTTGGCCAAGAAAAGAGATTTACACACTTTTTCTGTACAGTTGACTCTTGAACAACATCACAGCTTTGAACTCCATGGGTCTGCTTATACACAGATTTTTTCCAACCAAATACGGATCGAAAATACGGGCCGGGCGTGGTGGCTCACGCCTGTAATCCTAGCACTCTGGGAGGCCGAGGCGGGCAGATTGTTTGAGCTCAGGAGTTCGAGGCCAGCCTGAGCAAGAGCGAGACCCCGTCTCTACTAAAAATAGAAAGAAATTAATTGGACAACTAAAAATATATAGAAAAAATTAGCTGGGCATGGTGGCACATACCTGTAGTCCCAGCTAGTCGGGAGGCTGAGGCAGAAGGATCACTTGAGCCCAGGAGTTTGAGGTTGCCGTGAGCTAGGCTGATGCCACGGCACTCTAGCCCGGGCAACAGAGTGAGACTCTGTGTCAAAAAAAAAAAAAAAACAAGAAAATACGGTATTTGCAGAACAAAAACCCCCATGTTTCAGTGGTATAGCTCAGGGGTAGAGAATTTGACTGCAAAACATGTAGGGCCAACCTTTCATACATGCAGGTTCTAGTCCTACTGCGGGACTTAAGTATGTGTGAATTTTGGTATATGTGGGAGTCCTGGACCCAATCCTGTGTGTATACTATGGGATGACTGTAATTAAAGGGAGAGAGGCAAGTAAGTTTATAGGCAAAAGGTAAGATGTTAAGGAGCTCTCACCTGATGACTTTTCTTTCTTCACTAAAGAAGGTCATTTACTGAGTGTGAGAGGTAGGGGATAGATTAGGGCATTAAGGAGAATGCCAGAGGTTTGTAATAACAGCCAAACAGAACAGAAGTTGTTGACTAAAGACAACAAAAAGTACTAACCAGCAGCATTCAAAGCTTAACTGAGAGAGGAAACCACACATTTGCAGTGGCACCAAACAATATGATTGTAAGATTTTTGTTCCTTAAGCTTGTGTTCAACTCTCTAGGTAGAGCAGAAAAGGCAAATTTTCTATTGACCCAGAATTAGGAAATTGTGGATGAAATATATCCAAAGATCACAAATAAAGGGGACTGTTGAAGACAGTAGTTTGGTTAATTGACCAAGGGTCCAGGCTAGGTATGGAAGGAAGTATAATGTTGAGGGAGGACTAAACCGGGAGGGAATGGAGGCATCAAGTACTCGAAGATCTTGTCAAAAGGCATTTAAACTCATGATGTCAGAAAGGATTCCCTACCTATCCCCATATTCATCTTATTCCTGTGAGATAGGACAAAATAAATAATTTTTCTGTTCTATTTTATATTGCTAAAATTTACCAGTACTTCCACACTTCATTCTGTATCACCATGATGGCTGGCTTGGAAGGAAAAGCAGTAGTTACTAAAAGTGCTATCAGGATGTTCTTTGGCGGATTAATTTCATTGCAGAAACATTGATTTAGTACCTAGTATGAACCTGGCAAGAAATATGCTAGGTGCTGGTGATACTTAGTTCTAGCCTAATTTCTATAATAAAACTACGTATCTGTTGCCATTTTAACTTTCGTTCTCAGAGTGGATGCCAATAAATTTGAACAACCCTCTTTGTTTCCATAGAAGTTAACTATTCCTTTACTTTCTGCTTTTCTGAGAATTTGCTTATAAATTGAACTTAAAAATATAGTGATGTTTGGGGCAAGTGGGTAAGGTGCCCATATCTTTACTAGGAATGGTAAGTGTTGATTTAATGTAGAATTTTGTTACTAATGGTTACCTTGTTTTAATATCCTGTCCCATTGCTCATACTTTGAGGAGTACCTCTTAGCATAACCTCTTTACAGGTTGAGTATCCGTTATGCTTAGAACCAGAAGTCTTTCAGATTTCAGATTTTGAAATATTTACGTTATATGTACTGGTTGAGCATCCCAAATCTGAAAACTGAAATCTTAAATGCTCCAGTGAACATTTCCTTTCAGTGTCATGTTGGCACTCTAAAAGATTCAGATTTTGCTTGAGACAGAGGGAGCAAAAAAAAGATGGGGGTTTGGATTGGATTTTCAGGCACCTAAGATACCACCAGTCCCATACAAAAGAGTTAGCTGACTTTTCATTCCCCAAGAGATAGCAAGGCCATAAATGTGATTAAACAGACTACACGAATTTAGATAAATGTGGTTAATCCAAAATAGTTAATAAATGATTTTAAAATAGTTTCCCAAAATTTCGTGGTATAGTTTCTTAAAATATTCTTCGCATCCCTGTCAAAGATAGAATACTGAGCAGAGTGAAATGTGGTTGGGATCCTTTTAAGGGAACGATTCTCAAAGCTTGGTCCTCAGACCAGCTGCATTGGCATCACATGTGAGCTTGTTAGAAATGCACATTCATCTCTGGATGTGGGTCTCAATAAGAAAAAAAAGAAAAAGATGTAGAAATGCACATTCATGAGTCATGACATACTGAGTCAGCATCTCTGAGAATGGGGACCAGGAAACTTTTAACAAGCTTTCCAGGTGAAAGTTTGAGAACCCCTTTAAGGGTGATGATCTATATCTTTGTGGCATAGGAGGTAATGGCAGTATGTTATTAGAAGGAACCTCATTCATTATAAAAATTGTTTGCTCAGATCACAGCTATAATCCCCGTTTGAAAATACCTGTTATGGCCACAGTGGTAGTGTGGTTTGCTTTTTATTGTGAAAATCGTCAAAATTATAAGAAAATTGAGACATGAATATAGTTTATAATTAATACATATACAATTGACATTTTATACTTCTACTTGAGTTATTTTTTTTAAATTTTGGCTCCTCATCAGTGAACTTAAAGCTTGAGTTATTTTATTTTATTTTATTTTATTTTATTTTATTTTATTTTATTTTATTTTTTGAGACAGAGTCTCACTCTCTTGCCTGGGCTAGAGTGCTGTGGAGTCAACCTAGCTCACAGCAACCTCACACTCCTGGGCTCAAGCAATCCTCCTGCCTCAGCCTCCTGGGTAGTTGGGACTACAGGTATGCGCCACCGTGCCCGGCTAATTTTTTCTATTAGTTGTTTGGCTAATTTCTTTCCATTTATAGTAAAGATGGGGTCTCGGCTCTTGCTCAGGCTGGTCTTGAACTCCTGAGCTCAAGCAATTCTCCCGCCTCAGCCTCCCAGAGTGCTAGGATTACAGGCATAAGCCACCATGCCTGGCCTAAGCTTGAGTTATTTTAAAGTAAATTATAGACATCATTACATTTGACCGTAAATACTCTGACAAAATTCATTATTCCCTAGTATCTTTTATGTTATTTCAGTTATCTCAAAAATTTCTTTTGCAACTAGTTTGTGCAAATCAGAATCAATCAAGGATTATGAATTGCATTTGTTCATTAGTCCTCTTAAATCTCTCTTAATCTAAAGCAATCCAGTCTTTTTTCTCAGCAATAAGTATTTAATCTAGCAGGTTTTAGGTACTGTTGTTTACCAAGAATAAAAGAAATATTTAGTTAAGGAGTCAAATCCAAAAATATAGTAGTACTCTAAAAAAAAAAAAAAAAGCCTAAGGCATTGTAAACTGAAGATAGTCAAAAGAGGCTTAATCAGGAGGAGTGACCATTTAGAGTAGAACTAAGACAGCAAAAGTTAAAATTTATTGGCTGGGCATGGTGGCACCTGCCTGTATTCCCAGCCACTGGGGAGGCTGAAGCAGGAGGACCAATTCAGCCCGGGAGTTTGAGACCAGCCTGGGCAGCTTAGCGAGACTCTGTCTTATTAAAAAAAAGAGAGAGAGAGAAGTTAAACCTTATTTTTCTGGCTGGGCGCAGTGACTCACACCTGTAATCCTAGCACTCTGGGAGGCCAAGGCAGGAGGATCGCTCAAGGTCAGGAGTTGAGACCAGCCTGAGCAAGAGTGAGACCCCGTCTCTACTAAAAATACAGAAAAAACTAGCTGGGCGTGGTGGCACATGCCTGTAGTCCCAGCTACTTGGGAGGCTGAGGCAGAAGGTTACTCTGTCTCAAAGAAAAAATAAAAAAACTTTCTAATTTTTTAAACAACTGAATTGGCACTTGACTTTTCAGGTATAGTTTGGAGGCTACTACTATTGCTTATGAAAATAATTGTTTTTTGTTTTACAGTGGGCAAATCAAACTAGCAGATTTTGGACTTGCTCGGCTCTATAACTCTGAAGAGAGGTGAGGTATTCATCAAAATTACATGTGGGAAATAGGAAATAATCCTTTTTGTTCTTGGATATTCTAGCATTCTGCAAGTTGCAATAATTGTCAGAATTCCCTAATTATCTGAATGTATCACTACCTAGATTTTAGACTGTAAATTCTATCTAAATTTTTTAATTGTCCCCTTGGCTGAAATAAATCAACCCAAATTGGAATGGAAGTTATTTCTTCATCTCCTACTTATGTGCAGTTTACTTTTGGATTGGTAGATTGCTGTGGAACTGTTTAACAGTCTTATATTTAATTAGCAGATATTTCTGTTTGCATTTATTTACATGAGTATTTTTCATCAGAAGCCGTTGTGAATTTGTATCATGGTGGTTTTTTACATTTCAGTCGTCCTTACACAAACAAAGTCATTACCCTGTGGTACCGACCTCCGGAACTACTGCTGGGAGAAGAGCGTTACACACCAGCCATAGATGTTTGGAGCTGTGGGTAAGCTTCTCTGAACTTTTTCTTTTGTCTGAAAGACACATATTGTTGACTTGGACTGTGTTTTCTCTCTACATTGGCTTTGTGCAGCTCTTCCTAAGTTCAAAAGGATGGGGATAAACTTTTGGCCAGGTTTCAGAGAAATCTGTTGATTATTTCTTAATATCACTTCTTTTTTATTAAGAATTCCTCACTTGTCTTTTTTTTTTTTCTTTAACTTTGTTTGAATTGGGATCCAAATGACAAATTCACATAAAGTCTGTAGATCACAATTGATTATCTCAAGTTTTTTAATTATACATTCCTCTTCTGTCTCTCCTGATTTTGTTTTACTTTGTTTCCTTACAAGTTTCTTAAAAGAAACTAGGTCACTTGTCCTATAGAGCTTCTTTCAGTCTGGATTTTGCTGACTGTGTCCTCATGGTATTTTTTAGCATGGTTCTTCATCTCTTTTTACTGAGACACGGGGTTTTACTGTGTTGCCCACGCTGGTGTGCATTAGATCTCCACAGGCACTATCATGGCACACTATAGCTTTGAACTCCTGGGCTCAAGCCATGGTCCTGCCTTAGCCTCCTATGTAGCTGGGAGTACATGTGTGTGCCACCGCGCCTAGCTTATTCCTTTTTATTTTTAAACAATTTTTTTTTGAGACAGTCTCACTCTGTCACCCTGGCTAGACTGCCATGACATCAGCCTAGCTCACAGCAACCTCAAACTCCTGGGCTCAAACAATTCTCCTGCCTCAACCTCCCAAGTAGCTGAGACTGTAGGTACACACCACGCCCCACTAATTTTTTTCTATTTTTAGTTGCCCAGGTAATTTTTTCTATTTTTAATAAGACGGGGTCTCACTCTTGTTCAGGCTAGTCTCGAACCCCTGACCTCAGGTGATCCTCCTGCCTCGGCCTCCCAGAGTGCTAGGATTACAAGTGTGAGCCACCACACCTGGCCCCAGCTTATTCCTTTTATTTTCTGTAAATTGTAGGTGGATTCAAGGTTGATTTCCAACCATTCACCAACCCCGAAATTACTTTACAGGTGGTTTTGAATACTTGTAACAGAAGTTATATAATCAGTGGTTTATCAGAGTTGAGGGTAGAGAGCAGTGAGAGCATCTGCCCAGAGTATAGGCAATGAGTAAGTGTGTTATCTCTGGAGAATTTAAACACAACAAAAAAATCCATTACAAATAAGTCAGCTTTTTATTACGGCCTTGTGGAGACAGTTCTAAACAAGGGCAGATTTACACACACAGACCACTTTTCATAACATGCAGTTGTCTATTTTTGAGATGTTATCAGTTATTGATGATCATTGCCCACATCCATTAATTTTCTTATGGTCGTAAAGATAACTTCTCGGCTGGGTGCAGTGACTCATGCCTCTAATCCCAGTGCTTTGGGAGGCTGAGGCAGGAGGATTGCTTAAGGCCAGGAGTTTGAGTCCAGCCTGGGCAACATAAGGAGACCCCATCTCTAAAAAAAATTTTTTTAAATTAGCCAGGCGTGGTGGCGTGCACCAAGGCTGCAGTGAGCTGTGATGATACCACTGCACTCCAGCTTGGGTAACAGAGCAAGGACCCCTTCTCTAAGGGAAAAAACAGATAACTTCTCATCTATTTGGCTAGCCCCAGGTACAAATCATATAGAAGAGGTAGGATGATGGTTAATTCTTTCATTTGCTAGTTTTCAAAATAATGAGGTAGTTTCCTAGTGTCCTCCAAAGATGACCAATGAGAAGTTGGGGGGGTTTTTTTTTGGTTTTTTAATTTCATTATGAACTAATAGATTTAAACATACTTGATGTATTTTAATCCATTGTGGTTATTATCCTCATTCCTGTTCAAACTGTCCAGTCTTTGGCTAGTGGGAGCTTTTTCAGGTTATTACTTGAGTCCTTTTGACATGGCATAGTAGTCTTTGATATTGATAGCCTTTTTTGTTTTCTGGTTTCAAGCTCATCCTGTTGATTTCCTTCCCCATATCTGGAATCAGCGATTTATCTAAGGAATCTTAGTTCCTTTTAGTGGAAAATGATATTTAGAGACTACAATTAGTGTGTTAGGGGCATAGATGTTTTAAATGGGTCATGTTAGTTCATTATGTTAGTTCATTATGTCTTATATTGTATGATTTATGCCCACATACATACTGTCCTTGACCTCCATATTTTATGATTCTGACATATATCCTTCCTCGTAGAGCATATCACTCTTTTCTTTCCTCTATTAACGTCAGTCTTTAAGAGGAGCTCTACAGGGGTTTTATTCGAAAATTCAGCAGGGCGATGGAGAAAGCATGATTTCTGTGGTAGCCTACCCAAATCAAATGAAGCTTTAGTTAAATTTTACTGATTCAAGCTGGATGTGTTTTTGTTCTGGACTATTTGCTTTAACAGTATTAGCATTTAAATTGTCACAACTAGGCTCTAAAGTTAACACCCCATTAAGATGCATGTGGAAAGTTCATAGCTCTGTTGGTACTATTATTTCAGTCTGTGCAACCTGCCACCTCAGTGCAGTAGCAAAGTGTCGATTACATAATGGCGATGTCTTCCCCACCTGAGGACTGGAAACCGAAATAAAAGAAAACAGAAAAACACAATTGGAAATTAAAACTATAGAAACGCAGACCTTCTTTAAAGCCCAGTGACACTGAGTTGAGATTTTGCTTGACTTTTGATATCAGCGTACTACTTTGATGATCCATGGTAGTCTCTCCAAAGATATTTCTTGGGGATGTTCTTTATAGAGAATTGGTGTAGCAATTTTAGTGTACAAATCAGGGGAGAAACTAGAAAGAATAATACAACAAATTATGCCCGAAGTCTGAAAACCTAGCAGTTTTTTGTGGGGTTTTGTTTTTTTCTTTTTTCATTTTTTCTTTTTTTGGAGGCAGGGTCTCACTCTGTCAGCTGAGCTAGAGTACAGTGGCATGATAATAGCTCACTGCAACCTCAAACTCCTGGGCTCAAATGATCCTCTTGGCTTAGCCTCCCAAGTAGCTAGGACTACAGGCATGGTCCACCATGCCTGGCTAAATATTTAATTTTTTGTAGAGACAGTGTCTCACTATGTTTCCCAGGCTGGTCTCTAATTCCTGGTGTCAAGTGATCCTCCTGCCTCAGCCTCCCAAAGTGCTAGATTACAAACATGAGCCACCATGCCCAGCCTCTGTCTCTTATTTTACCAGTTGTGACAATACTGCTTGGAACTTGATTTGGCAGTTAATGTTGGAAATAGAATTAAATTTTACTTTTACTTTTTCATCTCTGAATAGGGTTTGAGAGAATATTGGAAGTTAGAATTTGTCTTTTGTCATTTGAAGTTAATAAATTCTAATAGTAAGGTGCAAATTACTTAAAAAGCTAGGTATGTTTTGTTTTCTTAAATGAAGTCAAGCTAAAGAATTTTAAACTTTGGTTTTGTGACTGTTTGTAAATAAGTCTCAATTTAAAGCACAGATCAGAGAAGAGATTCACTGTCCTTTGTTTTTTCCCCCCTCCCTTTTTTTTTTTTTTTTAGGAGACATGGGCTCAGTCTTTCACCCAAGTTCATAGTGCAGTGACCCAGTCATATCTCACTGTAACCTCAAACTCCTGGATCTCACCATGTTGTCCAGGCTGATCTTAAAGTCCTGGGCTAAAGCACTTCTCTTGCCTTAGCCTCTCAAGTAGCTGGAACTGCAGGCACCCGATACCATACCCAGCTTCCACACTTTTAAAAAAATGAAATATTTCAGGCACACTAAAAGTATAGAGTATTTATGTAATATTTTTTATTTTAAATTTATTTTGAAATAATTTCAGATTTATGGAAAAGTTGCTAAAATAGTACAGAGAACTTTAGTATGGCCTTATGCAGATTCACTTAATTTTGTAAACCTTTTTACTGAAGTATACAATAAACTGCATATATTTAAAGTGTACATTTGGTAAGTTTTGACATAGTTATCCATCAGTAAACCATCACCACAACCAAGGTAATGATCACCCTCCAAAAGTTTCCTTGTGCCCCTTCTTAACACCTTTGTTCTACCCCCCCCAACTCCCAAGCAAACTACTGTCCTGCTTTCTGTCACTACAGATTAATTTCCGTTTCTATAATTTTATATAAATGGAATTATACAGTATATGCTCTTATCTTCCCCTCACGCCATCTTTTAATCAGCATAAATTATTTGGAGATTCATTCATGATAGATTCCCTAATTTCTAACATCTTGCCACATTTGCACACACATATATTGTATAATATAACACGTACTTAGAATATATGTTTATATATACATGTACCATATATTTTTTCCAGAACTGTTTGAAAGTAGTTGCATAGGATGGGGAACCTGTGGCCTTGGGGCCACATGTGGCCTTCTGGATCCTTGAGTGCAACCTTCTGACTGAATCCAAATTTTACAGAAGAAATCCTTTTATTAAAAGGGGTGCAGCAGAGAA
>RJWJ010026968.1:0-22571 GCA_004363605.1 Indri indri
ATTTGCATGCTATACATCTGATAAAGGGCTAATAATCAGAATCTACAAAGAGCTCAAGCAAATCAGCAAGAAAACATCAAACAACTCCATTAAAAAGTGGGGAAAGGACATGAACAGAAGCTTTTCAAAAGAAGATACACTAATGGCCAATAAACATATGAAAAAAATACTCAACATCTCTAATCATTAGGGAAATGCAATTCAAAACCACAATGAGATATCACTTAACTCCAATGAGAATTGCTTTTATCAAAAAGTCCCAAAACAACAGATGCTGGCACAGACATAGAGTGAAGGGAACACTTATACACTGTTAGTGGGACTGCAAACTAGTACAACATCTATGTAAAGCAGTATGGAGATATCTCAAAAAACTAAAAGTAGACCTACCATTTGATACAGAAATCCCACTACTGGGTATTTACCCAAAGGAAAAAAAAAAGACATTTTGTAAAAATGGCACATTTGAATGTTTATAGCAGCACAATTCACAATTGCAAAGATGTGGAAACAACCCAAGTGCCCATCAACACATGAGCGGATTGATAAAATGTGGTATATGTGTACCATGGAGTATTACTCAGCCATAAAAAATGGTGAACTAATACCTTTTGTAACAACCTGGATGGAACTGGAGACCATCCTTCTAAGTGAAATATCACAAGAATGGAAGAACAAAAACCATATGTACTCACTACCAAATTGAAACTTATAGATCAACACTTATATGCACATATGGTAGTATATAATTCAATGGAAATCAAGCAGGTGGGAGGGGGAGGAGGGGATGGGTAAATTCACATCTACCAGGTACAATGCACACTGTGGGTGATGGACACACTTATAACTTTGACTCAAACTGTACAAAAGTAATTCATGTAATCAAAACCTTTGTACCCCTGTAATATTCTGCAATAAAAAAATTTAAAAAGGAAAATTCTACAAATAATATAGTCAAAAACATTATAAATAAATCTAAATGAAACTCTAAACATGTTCAAGTAATGCATAAGAAAATAAGAAAAGGGTAAATTAGGAGAACAAACACGAAACAAAAAATAAAATTGCAGAGATCTAACATATCAATAATTACTTTAAACATAAATAGCCTAAACACACAGATTAAAATACAGAAGTTGGCAGAGTTCAGTAAAAACAAAAACATGAAAACAAAACCTACAACTCAACTATATGTTGTCTAAAAGAAACTCACTTCAAATATAATGATATAAATAGACTGAATGTAAAAGGATAGATAAAGATATTTCAAATGTGATAGCTCCTTTAGAATTTGTCTATCAATTTTCCCAGTTTTCACCAGAAATTTCATAAAAAATTAAATATGTTTATATACATATCATGCAGACATTAATTAAGAGAACAAGAATAATTATATTAATATCATACAAAGTAGATTACAGAGCAAAGAAATTTATACAAGATAAAGGGTGCTATTACATAATGAAAAGATCAAGTCATCCAGTAAATACAGCCATCTTTACTATGTATGCACCAAACAACAGAGTTTCAAAATCTATTAATAAAATCTCATAAGTTGAATGAAGTAGCAAATCTGTAATTGCAGTTAGGTATTTCAGTAACCCACCCTGAGCAATTTATAGAGCTACTAGAGAGAAAATAAGCAGTGATGTAGAACTGAACCACACTATTAATCAGCCTAATCTAATCAGTATAACAGAGCCTTGTGGTAATGACATAACTGTACCTTAAGTGTGGTAACAGTCATACAAAGTCACGCATATGATAAAATTGCATAGAATTATACACACACACACACACACACACACACACACACAGATGCAAGTAAGTGCATGAATACCTGACTTGAGAAATCTGAATAAGCTCTTTAAATTGTTATCAATGTCAATTTCCAGGTATTAATATTATGTAATAGTTATATAAGATATTAATATTGAAAAGCTTAGGTGAAAGGTTCAGGGGATCTCTCTATGTGTTCTTTGAAACTTTCTGTAAATCTGTAATTATTTCAAAATAAAACTTTTTAAAAAATACAGAAAAAAATAATAATAAGGAATATGTGCAGAATGGCGCCAGAATCCAAATCCTGTTTGCTGCCCCTTGAAGTTATACTCAACTATCCTTATTTGTCAAAAATAAACTGAGGTACCTGGAAGGCTCATTAGCCTTTCTCTCCAAAACCTTCCACCAATGAAAACTGAGTAATTATTCAAACAGCTACAAAACACAGAGGGTGAGAAATTCTAACAGTAACGTTTTATCATTTATACAAATATCTTTTACAAAGACATCTCAATTCTCTACCTCTCTGTGCCAGTAAAGAAATTCATGAAATACCCATCCATTGACAATTTAAAATTTCTAAGGGAAACCATAATAAGGCCAAATACCATAAATGAAATAAGATCTTACAGATACTATGTTATGGAAATTATTAAAGCCAGCTAAGCTTTTGTTTTTAGAGTCAATGTGCAAAGTGCAACTTTTAGATCCAATGAAAGAAACAGAGCTTGTTTTAATTCTTGCAGGGTCATGTCTAGCTTTAGCAACAAGCTGAATAGAAAACCTTGTTCACAGCCCTTATTTAAAAATAAATGGGATAATGTAATGACTTTCCATAACCTTCATATCTCTCTAGCTGTCTTTTACATGTAAAATGTGATTTAAGTTTCTGCTGATAATTTCACTCAATGCTTTTTTCTAACACAAAGGTGTAATGACAACATATTTAGCTTTTCTTATTTTATATTTTTAACTCTATAAAATAAATCACTTAGGGGGCAAATAGGCTCAAAAAATTTAGAAAAAAATAATAACTCAAGCCTCAAACACTCTGCAGGAATAAATGCAGAACCAAAATCTCTGTAAATCCATCCCTCTGAAAATCTAGAAATCTACACAAAAATGTTAATGCCTTTTTATGATCTATATAGAAAAATTTTGATGTGAAGTTACAAACTTGTCCTTTCTTTGCAATATGTATTCATTTTAAAACTCAGGCTAAACAGAATTCCATAATTTCATAAATTATCAAGCCATTTAGGATGCATAATTAATTGGATTGTACTGTGCCATATTTATGAGGGTTATTTATTCACAGTATGAGATAATCATAAATTATTTTGCTAACAAAATCTCTTGAGAGACTTTTTAAAGAGTCTTCCCTTGAGTAACTTCCCTTAGTGTGACTGCTGTCTGATATTTTTTCATTGCTTAAATCAGGAATGAGCTATTTATTACTTTATAATTATAAGTCTGATCTGCAAAATACTGAAACAATCCACAAAGGAGGTGTAAGGCAATATTGGGTTTAAAATTTTTCAGATATTTGAAACAATTTGAAGAACAAGACAAAATGGTACTTGTAGATGTCTACGTTTGTTTATATTTGTCTGTGAGTTGCAGGTCTGCAATTTGTGAAACAAAATTTATAAAAGCCATGATGATTTCATAAATTTCTGAAGCAACTCTCTATAATAAAAACATAAGTATAAACAAAGTTCATGACCATCAATATGATAACAGAAAGGGAAATTTTTTCTAAAAATTAGAAGGCCAAAACACATCAAACGATATTTAATTGGAACTGGAAATATTCCAAGTTTGAGTTTCCAGAAAAAAAAAAAAAAAAAAGCTTTGATTACAATAGTTCATGTTGGGCTCATGTTGAGCCTGCCAAAAATCCAAGGTAGATCAGAGCCTTTTTTTAAATAAACACAAGTTTAATCTGATGTAGATGTTTCAAAACTCCCACTGCTTTAGTTATAACATCATCTGTTACTGAATGATTTATAAATCACCCTCTATAGACAAATTTCTACAAGATGGAGGGTAAGATATTTTAACCTGAGGACATAAGGACAGGTCTAACTCATACATTAAAGATATATTTAGAACAACTCTTCTTGGAAACAAACAAAAATTTCCTGTCCATGCTTTTTTAAAACTGTGACTGTGTCTGAAAATTTACAGCACCTAAAATGTTACTCCTTTGTTTACCCAGTGATCAGTCAATAAACGGTCATTGCTATTGTTACTCAGTGCCACTAGAGCTGCCGCCCCCAACCTTTTTGGCACCAGGGACCAGTTTCATGGAAGATAATTTTCCACAGACAGTGGGTGTCGGGGTTGGGGGGGGTGTTGGTTTTAGGATAATTCAAGCGCATTGTATTTATCATGCAGTCAACCTCTCTGCTAATGATAATCTGTATTTGCAGCTGCTCCCCAGGGCCAGCATTACCTCCTCAGCTCCCCCATCAGATCATCAGGCATTAGATTCTCATAAGGAGCATACAACTTGTTAATATATGCCTCGCATGCACAGTTTGCAGTAGGGTTTGTGATCCTACGAGAATGTAATGCTCCCTCTGATCTGACAGGAGGCGGAGCTTATGCGGTGATGTGAGCTATGGGGAGCGGCTGTAAATACAGATGAAGCTTTGTTCAATTCCCTCTGCTTGTCCCCTGCTGTGAGGCCTGGTTCCTAACAGGCCGTGGATTGGTACTGGTCGATGGCCCAGGGGTTGGGGACCACAGAACTACAGGACTTATAACTAAGAGTCTGATGCATGCCAGGCACTCAACTGTGTGCTTTCGAATAGCAACCAGGATTCTGAGTTCCTGAGTCTGACTCAGGGGGCTTAAATTCCAGCTTCTCCATTCACTGCTGAGGATCTTGGGCAAGTTACTTAACCTCTATTGCCTTATCTATTTCTCTCTTAAGATAGAGATAACGAATGCCTTGTAAGATGGCTGTGAAGAAGAAATGAGTTAATACATATAAATCCCTTAAAATATTGCTTGGCATGGAAGCATTTATTAGGTATTCGTTATTATTGTTATTTTTGCTATTATTTTACCCACATATGGAGGATAATTCTGAAGTTACTTAACTTTCCCAAGGTTACGTATTTGAATACTGGCTTATCTGACACCATGAGCTTTGTGTTTAATCACAAGTCTTTATTGCCTCTTTGCAATATCACTCATTACTTCAACAGGACAAATAATCATTTTAAAAATTAAGAGTTTTCACAGCAATATTCTCTGGTGTTCATTTTTTAGTTAGATTTGTACCTCGGCAGATCCAGAGAAACAGTTATGCCTAAGAACATCAGTGGTAGAGAGAACCTGTTAAGCAATCCATATAAATTTTCAGGGAATCATTAAAAATGGACACTAGTTTACAAGCTTTAACTGTCTTTACAGGCAGATGCACCTCCTGATTTTATTGAAGTATCTGTGTAATACCAGTGCATCAGATGAAAAGTGATTGGATGGGTAGTTAAGGCATTGGCAACTCAAAGTGAAGATTTCTTATAAATATTCAATTTTTTAACCTGAGATTTTTATATTCGGAAAGAAAAATCTAGTGATATTCATTTGTTGAGAGGTCATTTTTACAAAAACAATACTGGTCTGGTATGGATTCTCCAGTTCAAATCCTTATTCTATCTGCATGATCTGGGATAAAAATGTAACTGAGCTTTGAATACTACCTACCAGGTAGATTGCTATAAAACTTAAGTAGCTAATGCTTATTAAGCACTTGTCACAGAAACTAGAATATTTGTAAGCACTCAATAAATATCAGGTGTCAGTGGTGGTGATGGTATTGCTATTTATTACAGCATGCAAAATAGGTTTAAGTCAGATTACTCCTCTGCCTAATCCCATTACAAACAGATCTATAAAAATAGAGACTTCCATGATTATTCAAAATAATAATTGATAAATTTTATCCACACATTGGTAGAATTACAAGAGAAATTCTCCACTGAAAGCCACCATCTAACCAAAACAACAGGAAATGGCTATGGCATAAAGCAAGCTATTTTCACCACTTTATAATTCTGCCCAGAGAACCTGGACATCTAGGTCTATTATTGTGGTTTCAGATCCAGCCTGTGGCATCTGAGTAACTGCTACAGGGAGAGGGAGAATCATCAGCAATTTTGTGACCCTTCAGGGATTTTATTTGTCAGTACATATGAGAAAGCCCTGTAGAAACAGGCAAGGGAAATGTCCCAAGATGAAATATGAAAAGTCCTTAAGAAAGGAATGCAGAACAATTAAGTTATTTGCCATCTTGTTGGTGGCAATTATTCTGTGTGATAATGGACCCAAATCTAATTATTATTATTATTGTTAAGCAATTATATAGCACTTCATTCTTGCAAAGTGCTTTACAATAATTTTTTATTAGATAGTCACCACAATAACCCTGTGAAGGAGGTCAGAATATCTTCAAGGAAGAAAAGATGGAGGTTTTTTTTTTTTTTTCTGAAATATCTTACAATAGAACACTCTAATTTTCTTAATACTAAATACAAATGTTTTATGCTGGGATTTGTTTGATCTTTTAGCACATGACCTGGTTTAATAACATGCAATTGGGATCACCCTGCCTCTTAACTGCTTGATGCAATAACTGAGAAAGTTCTGCATCCTCAAGGACAATGCAAATAACCATAAAAATTAAAAACGAGAGGAGCAGATAATAGCAGGACAGAAATTCAGGAAAGGAAATGGTTAATAGCACTTTGGAAATTGTTTATCAGAAACAATAATAACAAGGAATATTTGCATTGCTTTATTATTTTCCAAACACTGTTAGTCAATGTATTTAATAATGTCTTATTTAATTATCACAATTACTCTAAGAAATTTTTTTTTAAAACCAAAATACCTTTTTTAGAGACAGAAAATGGAGTTCAAAGAGGTGAATAACTGGCTCAAGGTAACACAGCTAGTAGTTAGTAAAGTTGATAGTTTAACTCTTCCTAATCTAGGTCAAACTAGCTGTATTCAACTTATTCAACCTAATGGTTTATTGTAAGTAGTGCAACCAATTTGCCTACTAATGCTGACAGGTTGCAAAGAAGAGTAGAATTTCCCCTTTTGCAAAATTACCCATGTAAGCTAGCTTACTGCATAAATCATCTCCACTCCAAAACGTGTGTCACTCTGGTTTGTAGGAATGTGTGTTCGTGCTGTCCTTGGACAGCTGCAGTGAGAATGAGAAGTGATGGGCTTTCGGATTCCTGACACTGCCACGGGTGGTCCAGATGACTACCTGTGTACTCTCAGTGCCACCGTCTGTTTATCTGGGCAGTGGCTAGAATGATATAGAAATTCCTGGCCAAGAAGGGTATTGCCTTCTGGTGCTACCTAGCACTATTCTAAAAATGCTGAAATTACAGTAAACTTGAGGCAAGCATTTGTCACCCTCTGAAAAGTCAGAGTCTGCTGCTCTCTAGAACACCAGAGAAAATGGAATTGCAAGAGGGTATAGCAGCCTCATGAAGAGAAGCCGTTTGTTCTAGTAGGTTAGAAGCAAAAAAGTGGAGGCTTCAGTCTGAGAAAATGCACTTCTGACTGCATCAGGTAGGGATCCTTGGTCTACTTTCATTACCATCTTTCACTCATGAAGCACTACAGACCCACAATGTGTACGCACGGGAGACTTACCTAGACAGTGCTTTGGAGAGATGGACACAAGACATCAGGGAATAGGTGTGAAACAGAAGAAAAAAGATGGGGAGTTCCGTCAGTACCCACATGGGAAAAAAAATTCTGTACCCAGCAGCCAAGACCCAAACCAGACCCAGGGTCTCGGTGCAATGCAATGGAAGAAGTTAAAGACCTGAGGCCAGGAGACATCTCAGAGGAAAATGCTGGGCTACTGCTCTTCCCATTTGCATTATATGAAGGACTATACCTGTACATTCTTTTCATTCCCTTCTGCTGCTGCCTTTCAACCAAAAGTGCACTTGCTGTTGCCAATCTGCAAGTGCAGCATCTGATGAAAACATCCAGTGGAAGCAGTGTCCAAGATTTCTGAGGAAACCTTTTGGAAGTTTAAAAGTTAAAATGATATATGACTTTGTCAGCTGCAGAAATCTCCAACACGGAGTTTCAAATGTGAGCTTGAAAAGTGACTCATACTTTCCTGTGCCAGGTAGCATGCGGCGGGTGCTTAATGTCGACTTACCTGTTGCTTGAACACAGACTTCAGGAGGCAGCAGGGCTAACGAATGTTGCCAGAGGTACTGCCTTTGAAGGATTTTCCAGACTACTTTTTATAACAGGTATTAAAAGCAATAATCCAATAGTGGATATTCTTGAATAATGAAAGCCTGAATTCCTTCATGTTGTGCAGAAGTATTTATTTTATACAGTTATTTATTTTCTATCAGATTAATTTTATAAGCAACCAAGAAAACTGAATTTGTAGAAATCAATTTAGAAAATTAAATTGCATAGAAATAAATTCCTCCTGGCTCCCTTGGACAGCATCTGCCCATTCGCATCCTATATATTATCTGACTCAACATGAGGCTCTGGAGTCAGATAACAAATGGGGAAACGAAGGTTTGTTTTCTTGGTTTCCTTAAAGAAAAATAAAATAAACTACACATATCAAAAATTAATATGGGAAATTTTAGTTAAAAACTGTACTTACTATTGTTTCTTGAATGGTTATTAAAAGTATTTTATTATTTTACAGGAAAAAATAAAACAACGTTTTTCCATATTACAATGTGCTAATAATACTAATGATGATTAAAGAGAAATAATTATATAAAATAATTACCACGACTATGTAAAGTAGATTTGCCCGAGGGCAGATTCACGGTCCAAGAGGCTCTTTTCCCCAAAAGACTGTCAATTTTTCCAACTTCTCCATTAAGAGCTTTGTCCATCTTTGTGGGAAAGATTTGACCTAGTCAGGGGAAGCAAGAGGATAGGGGGGAGGGGGAGTGGTGACCAGGTTCTTTATTTTCGTGGTGAGGGATGGAGCACCTTCTCCTTTGTATATTCTCTTTGTGGGGACTGGCAATTAGGCCCTTTGCTCCCTGGAGTCTTGGGGCAGCTGTCACAAGCACAGCCCACTACACAGTCTCGGAGCTGCATTTTGATTTTGCAGATGAAGGAAATGACCTCAGAGCCTCAGGGGAGTAGGGGACTGTGGGGTGGGGGAGGGCTGGTATGCAGATTTTTTCCAATAGCCTGTATAATTCAGCAAGTCTAATCTCAACTTTTTTTACTTCAGATCTAACATCCAAAATGAGAAAAATTCAACTCGATAATAAATATTCATCCACCAGAACCTAGAATATACAGTCAGTATAGTCAAATGAGTTGATATTTTATAGATAATGCATTCAGATATATCAATTATATATCTATATCTGTACATGTAAATGAAGATAGATAAATATATATTTTCTTCTTTACACATGTGCATACATACACACATACATATAGCTTTTAAAGCTATGTTGCCTCTATTATGATTTACCCTGTAAATATATAAAACATATATGAAATGCCAGAAGAATTTATGTAAGGAACTAAATGCCTGTGTTTGAGAGAAATATTATTTTAACCTATAATAATAATTGGAATAATATTTGCATTCTCCAATCATGTAAAATATTATCACATAGTTCAGTATTCAGAATATTAATATTGAGTATTCTTAACTAGCTTTTTAGCTCTTTGAGAACCTGGATTCTATTTTAAATTTTTGTAATTCAGGAAAATTATACTCATAAATATGCACTTAAAATGCTTAACTTGACTTTGCACAGAAATATCCCTGTGTGTATATTGGCAAATATTGCCAGGTTGAATGAAGCAATGTACATATTGCCAATCTTATGGATGAACCATTCTCCAAGAAACAATAGAACTCTAGACCCACACAAAGACCTACAGAGATCTCCTTAGAACTGATGCAATCCCTTTCTTCTCTTATTCTTCTCACTTCTCTTAGTCATGTCTTTTACTAGGAGGAGCTGATAAAATAATTAATTAGGTTGCATTTTGACAAATTGAGGCTTATAGAACACATATTTAGCTAAAGTTGTTCAGAATATCACAAGAGCTGAAGTTCGTCTTTGGGGAATACACATTTCAAACAGAGCTAGCCAAAGGACTTGATTTGGGAATTTTAGCTTCTCTCCATTGAGAACAAAATAACAAAAAGTTGTGCCGAAAGACTTACTTCCATCATACTACTTTTTGGGGAGTACTTTTATAATGAGTGTGTTTGGTTAAAGAAATAACTATCTAATTGAATCAAACTGCAAAGAGCAAAACTATGTGCTGAAACACAGTTATCAACCTATTTTGGTGATTTAGTTTAGGGAATTACACATCATGAAAAAATATATAGCAAGTTCTAATTGACATTCTCTCTCAGGTATCTGTAATAGTGTCTGAGGATTCCTTTGGCAGCCCCCAGGCTTGTAAAGCACAGAGAACAGGAAGGACCAGACCCTGAGGAAGGACTCAGAGAGGAGGTGGTTGCTCCAAGAGGTTCTGCAGTTGCCTCTCTTCTTACACGCCTCCTTTTTCAAATGTTGCTAGAATGAGAGGTGCTAAATGCTCTCCTGATTTTCCTTATAGTCTTTGTCTTCACAGTAATCTATCATCCCAAGGTCTCAGAAATTGGTCAACAAGTTAAATAATTCTGTTTTCCTTAAATACTCTGCTTTTATGAAAGGGATACATTGTTGACTCATTTACTATAGTCCATTGTTTCAATGAGTAGAATATACTCTGTAAGTGAAATGCAATGATTATGGTAATATTAGTTTATAACACACTTTATTCAAAAAAAAATAAGGCGGCTATAAAAATTTAAACTGACAGTTAAACATTTACATTTGCATGTTGCATCTGCCCATATATTTGCAACTGTATCAAAGTTCTCCTCTGGGGTCTCTGTCTCATGTTTACAATACAGACAGTAGGTGGGATGGATCCAGCTCTAGCGCTTCCCCCTTCTTTCTGCCCTTGGGCCTCTCCAGTGCTACTTCAATCCTTTTGACCTAAAGTTAGTATCTCCAAGGTTTTGAAATCCTTTATTATCTGAATTTGAATCACATAGTTGCCACTCTAGGTTTTGCCCAGAGGTGAGCCTGCAGAAATTGCGAAGAAGGCTGTGTATCCCCCAAGCAATGTACCTCTTCTTCCACTGCCCTCTCTTTATTATTGGTGATCACATGATCCCATGGAGGAGCCTGCTACCCCCATTCCCGCCCCACACCCCACTACATGTGCCCTGGGACCTGGTCTACCTTCCTGCCTCAGAGATCGTCTTACTATAATAACCAGTTAATGCATGGTAGTTGTGTCCCTGTGCGAGGGGCATCAAATGGTTTGGATTATTTCATCTCTACAACAAGAGGAGGAGGCTAGTGTTACTAACCTGGCTTCACAAATGAGGTAATGGAGATTCATAGAAGTTCAGTGGCTTCCTCATAGCCAAACAGCTCATAAGAGGTGGTAAACTAATTTAAGCGAATAATTCCAAGTGGTGACAGAACACCATATCAGGGATGTTGCAAAACAGAACTAAGATCACTAAAGTCTGGCAGTATTAGACACTGTGTCATGGTAGTGCAAGGGGCTATTTTGCTAGGTAGGTATTAACAAGGTTACCTTAAAATTGTTCCTTGAGCTATCTTCTTTTTCTTTTTCTTTTTTTTTTTCTGAGATAGAGTCTTGCTCTGTCACCCAGGCTGGAGTACTTGGAGGGCAGTGCTGTGGTCATAGCTCAATGTAGCCTCTAACTCTTGGGCTCAAATGATCTTCCTGCTGTAGCTTCCAGAGTAACTAGGATTACAGGTATATGCTACCATGCCTGGCTATTTTTTCTTATTTTTTAGAGATGGGGTCTTGCTACATTACCCAGGCTGGCCTCAAACTCCTGACCTCAGGCAATCCTCCCATCTCAGCCTCTCAAGTGACTGGGATTACAGGAATGAACCATCATGCCTGGCTCCCCTTGGACTACCTGAAACACATAAAATACTCATAATCTGTACTTTTCTTTTTCTTCATTTTTCTAGGCCTAGGAGTGAAAGAGTAAGAACATGAGTCCACCTTGGTTGCCTAAAAATCTTGTAAACTGACAGAACAGCTGTGAGGGTATTTGGATAGTGGAAGGAGGCTGACCTCTGAAATTAGAAAAACTTAGTTTTGAATTCAAACTCATTTACTTCCTTAGCTGTATGACTCCTCTCTCTCTCTAACTCCCCGCGCCCTCTCTCTATATATACACAACACAGATGGCATGTGGGATAGATCTGACTCTAGCTCGGCATGCTTCCCCTTCTTTCTGTTTTTGGGCCTCTTTATATATTTATATATATATATGTATATACACACACATATGTATATATATATCCTTTTCCCTCATCTTCAACATGAGGATTGTTGTCTGTGGAGGAGAGTTCATTTGGTACCAGTGGTCTCCTTGGTCTGGACACTTAAAAATTTCAGTTAATATTTCTTATACTCCAGGATTAAGCTGCTTTCCAGTCCTCTCTCTGACATTAGGCATTTACTTATCTAAAGAAGGGAACAATTTGTTAATAATCTGAGCCAACTTGTCTTAGAATATTTTGCCACCACCTTTTCCTAGTTGATGTATGCAATTTCAATACTTATCCAATCTTCCTAAGGATGATGATATTGAGTAGGGGACCAAGTAAAATAGGTTGAGCTAAATGTTACAAGACACCTATAATTGACAAAAGAAATAAAGGAGAACACATCTCTATTCAAATATGTTAGCATTAAACATAAGGCTCCTGGTGACAAGTTGGCAGAAGGGGTTTTCCTCTTTCATATCTAGGTCTTATTTAAAATGTCCACTCAGACTCAAGCGGGCAGCAGTTGTATCTGTTTATAATTTATTCATCTTAGAACCATGAACTCAATAACATCTTCTACAGTTCTGTAAGTCAGGTATACTATTGCTCTTATAAATTTAGCCCACGTTCCTAAATTTCTTCTGCCATGCTTAAAAATACCTATTTCCCAAGGTTTTGGTAATGCTTTAAATGGGATAATAAACATGAAGGCAGCTATTATAGTTACTAGCACATACTGATGCTTAATATTGTTAGCATTTTTCTTTCTCTCTCTCTCTTTCATGCTTCCTATTGGATTCATAAAGGTGAAAAATGTGGGGCATCCAGAACAAAGATCCTTGAGTTTATTAAATACTTTGGTTCTCGCATGGTACAACCCCGTATTTGCACTCTAAATATTAGGCAGCCCTGAATTCCTCCACATTTGGAACCACTTATTCCCAGCTTGTTCCAGTTCCGATTAAAGTCATGAACAGGTGAACTTTGAGGGCAGAGTCTGCTGGCTGGAAAGTGATTGAAGTGCCTTTCAACCATGACTAATTTATTTAGTACTCAAAAATCAGTAAAGATTCTTCTGTCACATCAGTCTCCCAAATAAAAGGGAATAAAAATAAAGTAGAAACCTGGTTGATGCCTCAGGCATCTTCAGTGTGTTGTTCAGGTCAGTTCATTTCAATACTTAATTCGTGGCACTTCATTTAATGGAATCATTTAACACCTAAAAAGTAATTATAAAAATGAACAAATTTGGTTTCCTGGGGTTGGTATTTGACATCTCCAAAACATTGAAATCCCCACTGCTGGCTTAAACTGTGTTTGGCATTCAGTAAGCAATTAAACTAAATTAATTCTGAATATGGGTTATGGATGAGCTCTTACATACCTCAGTTTTCACTTGTTTATATTGCAACTGAATTTAGTAATGGATAAAGGAATGACTCCTACAGCATCATTGCTCACAATTAAGTAACGTACCAGAATATTACCTTGCAGATTGCCAGAACTCAAAGTAAACTAATCAGTTATTAAGACTGGAAGAAAACAAGAGGTCATCTAATCTAGTCTGTACTTCGCATGTAAGGAAACTGAGACCCAGAGACCCTAAGGGACTTGGATGAGGTCACACAGCTGCTTAACAGCAAACCTCATGGTTCAGATCTCCTCTCTTTCAAATTAGCACTTTTCTACTAAATTGCATAATCACTGGTTCATACATAAGTATATATGTCCATTTTTGAAATAATTTAATAATCAAGTGGCCAACTTATTCCAAGTGTCTTATCCTATAACAAAATTACAATGAATTACAAAGTATTTTCCCAGATCATATTCTCTCAGTTCCTACCTACAGGTCCAGGAATGTTGAAGTCAGGAAAAAAAATGAATAGTCATGTGACTCTACATTCTTCTGTATCCTGTAGCTGTGGTTACAGCCTTGGTTTAAATATGCAACCATTTCTGGGTGATAAACCTAGAGAGAAGGACATTGGGAAGATGAGTGAGGAGTTAAAGAGAAAAGGTATTTGGCACGGTAGACGGAGTCTGTGATGAGCAATTACTTAACCTGGAAACTTTGCAAGCCATTCCAGTTCTGTCCTCATTTATATCTCCAAAGTGATTAATCCAGCCCATTCTGTATGAGGAATGGTCATATAATACAAATATGGCTGCTGCCCAGGACCGCCCTTTGATTGAGAAAGTCAATTGTCATATTGTAAGAATCCCCCATGAGCCAGCATCTAACAAGGGCTGTTTGAGCAGGCATATAACTCACAAATTATCTAATACATGAAGGTTATGTAGCTATTAAGAGGCAGGGTAGGGATTCAAGCCTAAGTCTCAATTCCAAATATGCTGCAGTTAACCACTACACATACTACCTCCCCCAACAACAATTTGATTAGATGTTTTCCTGTGATATTCCATTTCTAAGAATTATTTTCCTCAAATATCTATTGCTCATAGTGTAAATACTTATATATTCACTTGAAAATGGGCTAAAAGTTATCAAAGATTGATAAGTCATTCTTTGGGTTTACCTTGGGGACGATTTATGATTTCCTATTGTAGTGTCCTTGATAACATAGGAATGCTTACATGGATATCTCCAATAGTCTTCATATTATGTCAATACCTTAGCTATATAGAGCAGCAACTTACAAACTCAAATAACACACAAAACAGTTATAATTTAAAAACTAAGTTCCTTTCATTAAGCTGTTTATTAAATTATTACAATAGCAAAAGTAAGTATAAACTTCTTATGATAATAGTCACTTAAGAAAAGTAATTCTAAAAATAAAAATTAAGTATTACCAAAACTACTACAGAAATTGAGTTCAGTTTAATAATATTTAATAGGATGGTTGCATTTAACTAAAGCTAACTCAATGCTAGCTTTGTGAACATGCTACCTACTGCACTGGCATAGGACCATTGGTTTTCTCACAACATCTCACATAACCTATAGTACTATGCTCCATGAAGAAAACCAATTCACCCATACTCTTCACTATTTAAATTACTTTGGAATTTTTAGTTGTACCTGATGGCAAATAACCATTTGACCTTTAGAAACCCTCACTTCTTTCCTCATTATCCCCAAACAAATCTATGACTGCACCTGGATATGATGTGGTCATCTGGCTGAGTCCAAAGTTGCATATCTTATATTTCTTAAATTAGGTATCAAAATAAAAACATAGAATTTTAAAATCATGGACTCCCAGAAATGCAGAATTTACACATAAATATAATAAGACTAAGGTCATGAAAAAAATACCCACTTCAGACACAGCCAATTCTATTCCCAGATGATTTGGCTACTGAGTATTTAAGTATTTATTATTTGAGGGTGATCAAATTACTTCTCTAACCAAAAATATTTCTCTCACTGGTGTGACATTGTATGACATTCTTCAAATTGTGTCATTGCTCAAGGGTTAAGTTAATCACTTCTTAGAATGTAGCTTAAAAGTCACTCAATTATTTCAAAGTTTCCAAGATAATCCTCCAGGAGCATGACAGCCCATTTTGCACATCATTTCAATCATGCACTTTCTGAAAGGCCACACTCGGTGCACATCCTCCCCTACCATCTCGAATCTTCAAGAAATTGAGAAACAGACTTTCCTTGAAGGAAAGGTATGAGCTTCACAGACTAGAACACTGTCATCTATTTATTTTGAAAGGGGAGCTGTATTAGCCATTGAAGGATAATATGGAGTATTATATGAAGTATATGAAGTATAATATGGAGATTAGTCCATATCGATTACTAGAGCTCAGATTAATTGAACGTCATTTAGTTAAGTCTGGATGTATCACTTTAGACAAATCAGAGTAAAACAGCAGTTAAGGGAAAAATACCAACATTGACACTAGCTCATTTTTCTGCAATTTTTTTCCCACAGTAAAGAACAGTTTACATGTAGTTTCCCAAACCAATAAGCTATGCTTTTCCTCTCTTTATTCTTTTTCCTACCACACGCAACATTTCATCCTTTCCTTTGAGGGTACCATTTAACTCTGAAAGCCATGTACTTTTCTTAATACCCCACTCCCACAACCCAGGTCTATCCCACCGTAATCTTACATCTGGATTCCTAGTAGTAAGGTCCCAGCGGTATCTATATCACCAGCTTATCCCACTCCTGACACAATCCATTCTTCAAGCTACCATCAGAAAAATATTCCTAAACTTATCATGTTCCTGCTCCCAGTCCCTTGGTGGACCCATTCATTGCTCAGAGGTTAACCATAGTTAATATATCTTGCATAGCACTCTGTAAACAGGCACCTATATACCTCTTTAATCTCCTCTCTTCCTGCTTCTGTCTCTCAGTCTACTACTGCTTTGAGAGACATTATCTTACATCTAAAACTTCACACTTTTCATTCCTCTGTATGTTCCTAGTCCCTGCTTCTCCTGACTTCTATTTTCAATTTTTACCTATCACTAGATTCAAGTGGATGAGCACTATGTCATCAGGCTTTGGAGTGACACTGATCTCAAATCGAGTCTAGCTGGTCACTAACCCCATGACCTGGAGCACGTTCTCACCCTCTGTATACCTTCATTAATATAGGTAACAATATTACTTACTCCAAATAGTTATTTTATGTATCAAATTGTGCTTTCATGGAGCTGGACCCACGCTAAGAAGGCACCAACTGTTAGCAAAATGCTAATCAAGGCAACAAAAATTCAGGCATTTACTACTCCTCCTTTAGGACTGAAGCTAGATGTCACTTTGTAAAACCTTTCATGATTCATTCTTCTGACTCAGAGTGTGGTTTGGTTACTGCCCTATATGCTCTTTTAATGGCCTATATTTTATGTATCATAACATTTATTACACTGTGTTTTAATAACTAGTTTATTTGTGTGTATCTCCCAGCAAACCACACACATATTGGTGTGACCCACTGCCTAAAAATTGCCTGGCATAATATTTCTTCAAAGCTATTTTCACTTGAATTAAAGTCATGTGACATTCAATCCAAACTTCATATGCTTCTTACCTTTACCAGTAACATTCATACATCCTATTCTGCTTTGACTTGTTCCATTTCATAGATTATCCTTCTCACATGAGCTCAAGACTCTCATATTTGAGATTTCATTTAAAAAGAGTCAGTGCACACTATTCAGGTGATGGTTACACTGAAAGCCCAGACCTCATCACTACAGAATATACCCATGTAACAAAACTGCACTTGTGCTCCCTAAATATATTGAATTTAAAAAAGGGGCAGTAACGGAAAGTTTAGTAAACCCAGTTTTACTATTAAATATGTAAATAAAATATATATATTAATATAAAGGAAGTGCAGGTAATACTGATCATGCTTCAATCCTATAATCACTTGAAATAGAATCCTTTTCATTGAAAGTAAAATGATTTTAAATTTAATTTACTTCTTTGCTTCTCCATCAAAACTATTTCTTTTTAGAGCAGTTGTCTGCATTTATACAACTCTTAGACATCAGTAGTTATCCTAGCATTTATTCTTATTTGTTTTTCTTTCTGACTAAATTGTAGATTCTGGAGAGCAAATACAAAGTGTATTATTTTTCTTTAATTCTTCAGATTTCAAACAATAAGTGATTCACTGTAATAGATAACCAATACATGTGAAACGACTGGTACTTATTTTCATTCTTCACAGACCCCTTATATTTTATTTTTTGTAAGTTATGCTATTATTTCAGCACTGTGGGCAGATCAAACTGGTAGTTGATCCTTTTCACTGGGTTGGTGAGAGTAGTGGAGTGTGAGGACAAGGAAGAAACTGTTTTGGGGGTGCTCGTTCCACTTACATCCTGTTCAGAGTTGGTAAATCTGTCTAAGCACACAATGGCATTTTAAGTCAGGGTTTCCCACAGGAAGCATTATGCCTTCAAGAGAGGAAAGAAAAAATCATCATTGCATGCCAAGCAGGATGTCACTTACACTCGATTGGCCACATCGTCAAGGTTCATTTCCATTAAGCTTTGTGTCAGTTCAGGAAGTTTACACACGAGGCTGTGTGTCGCAGTCTACCACTGCTGACTGCCCTGGGGCTAGCCCAGAGTCCCAATCTTGTCACTGGTTTTCCAGAATGTCTCCGTGAGAATTAGCTGCATATGCTGGCCAGCCTCACCATTTGAGACAGGACTGTGGTTTGGTTGTATTTTTATAAATCACTTTCTTACTAAACATTTACTATCTTTGACATATTTAGATAAGGCAAAGATAAGAACAAGAAGAGAGTGAAAATAGTCATAGACAATGATAGATAGGCGGATAGATAGATGGATATAGATGGAATGGATGGATGACTTCTGACATTAATCACAGGAAACAAATGTGAGAAGGGTATTGCTTTCAATTTCTGTCCAGTGCTTCATAAATCTGTCATGAAATGTGCATAACAGAGATATATGCAGACTCTGTTTTTCAGTAGTGACCATATTCTACTACCTGCATCAACTTAAAACAAAACAAAAAACTCTTAACCCGGATTAACAGTAGCTGGAGACAGGGTACATGGGATTGTGGAGGTAGGCTGGAGGGACTAAGTTATGTCCTTTTATTGTCGGTTGGTATAATCTATCTGCATATACTTAACCACTTAACTTTTTAAAAATCGTTCTTACACATTTGCCATTTACATGACGTTAAATGGGAGTATTAAAAACTTCCCCTTACAAAAATTATCTCATCCATACTAGTTTGCGCACTGACTAAATTTACACTACTAATGATTCGTTCATTATCATAATTACTGCCACGAAGTTTCACGATATTATAAATCATAAAATTTTTAAAGGGCAATAGTTAATTCAATATGGGTCGATACCATCATGTTTTGAATTTGTGACAGACAGTAAAGAGAAGAAATGATGGCATAACACAGGCAAGTTTTATAGAAACTGGGAGAAAATAGGGAGGTTATGGATATATTTGCACATATTAATTAATTTCATTTTCATTCTTCTATTCTCTGCTACTTTATATAGGTTGTGTTGATAGAGCTAACTTTATAATTTTGTTCATAGTTTGTACAATATCAAAACAGATTTATGACACCAGAGGAGGAAATGGCATCCAAAGCTAAGTGCAATAACTGAGATTTTTAGACACATCATTTGGAAGAGAGGGTAAGTGCATTTATTTGTGTGTGTGTGAAAAATTGGAGATCTATTTATATTATGATATGTAAGAACACTTTAGTGTGTGTTACTGTATAAATTATATGAAAAACCAAAGTGGTTTAATAAACTGGATGACGGTTTTTTGAGGTTGCTCAGAATATAGAATTTCCTTTATTATGGAAAAGCCAATGTAGATGAGGTCAGTGCCCGACTCCCCATTATCAAGGAGGCCAGACATCACGTTCCCAAACTCCCAGACAACTAATGCAGGGGTCTAACTAGACCTAGCCCATTGAATGTTCCTTCTGAGTTTTTGAATCTTGAAGTAGTAATAGAAAGTCACTTGAGTTTGTCAGAAATTATCTGTGGAGACCTCGGCAGAGTCAGCAGTTTAGTAGAGTGTCAGTAAGAGTAAGGTGGCCTAATCTTGCTTTTGCCTTCCTTTTTCTTTACTTCCTGCCAGTTGTCTGTGACATGCTCTTCAGCTGCTATAGGAATTCCAAGAGCTATTTAATGTTGATTCAATAAATTATACATTTCTACTTAAATTAGACATGGTACTTCTTGTCTGGATACTTGACAGATACGTATATGTTTTATTTCTTCTTTTTCTCCTCTACAGTTATGTTTAACTTTTATTCCAGAAGAATTTAATAAGTAGCACTTACTTTCCAGATTTTTTTATGAAACAAGAATATCAGTTGCTTTTCCTGTGTGTTTTTAATTATTCATTTTTAATTGCTCATTCAGATCAAGAAATGTTTTTTTCTTAACTCCAGTAAGATGACCTATTCCATTTTACAAAAGCTAAAGGCCAATCTTTTATGTAGCCATTTATGTGATTGTCTACTGGAATGATTTTAGTGGTGCGCCAGCCTGCCTTAAATGCCAACATCCAGCATCTACTTCTTCAAATCAAGTAATTATGTTTTCAAAAGAAACTTCATAAAGTGCATATCTTTATATGAAGAGGTACATTTGAATGAGTACTAAAAGTTAATGCTGTCCTGATTCAGTTAACTAGAAGAAAGAAATCACCAAAAACAGAGTAGGAAAGTACTTAAGAAATAAAAATTAAAGTGAAACTTGAATCATGAGTATATGCAACAATCCAGTGGTATTTTTCATGAGTCAAATGCATTTTCACAGAAGTTAGAAGAAGGGATTGATTTGCCAAAGTTTTGAGAAACATCACCAGAAGGCTTGTAGAGCAGCTGGTGAAAGCACTGGAAAATAAATACAATAAAGAGGGATGTGAGGCACTGGGTATGATGTCTTGCAAAGAATGCCCTGTTCTAGGTATGCTAAAATAAGTTTCATATTTCTAGGCTGCCACACACAGATTCATTTGTTTGAGGGAGCGTTCGTTTGTTTGTTTGTTTTAAGAGACAGAGTCTCACTCTTGTCATCTACGCTGGAGTACGATCGTAGCCCACTGAAACATCGAACTCCTGGGGGCTCAAGGGAACCTCCCACCTCAGCCTCCTGAGTAGCTGGGACTACATGTGCACACAACCACAGCTGGCTAATTTTTTAAAGTTTTTTGTAGAGATGGGATCTTGCTATGTTGCCCAGGCTGGTCTTGAACTCCTAGCCTCAAGCGATCTACCTTGGTCTCCCAAAGTGCTGTGATTACAGGCATAAGCCACCATGCCTGGTCAAGGGAGTCTTTTATAAGGAACTGGACAGGAAGGAACTCTTTCTTTTGGCTACTTTCTTCAGCTGTGAGGCCTAGAGGTTGACTTAACTTTTATGTTGAGGGCATGGTTAGAAATTATTATGGCACTCTGATGGCATTATCTATTAAATAGACCTACATGATAAAAACTTGCATTTTTTCTTAGTATAGAATGCTTCATCTTCATCTTTCCTTGAGATAACAGTTAGTATTTATAACTTTTTAATTTATTTTCTTGACCAATGAATGTTAAGATATTGCGGCTGACACAAGTGATATACTTGGTGTCAATTTTCCAAGAGGTACAATTCCATTTAGAAAATTATTAGTGCTTAGTATGAGTTCCGTGTGCATTAAGATCCCAAAAGCTCACCAAAAAAAAAGTAACGTAATGAATGAAGCTTCTCTAACACAGTCGAATGAGATTGCTTGAGATCTATTAGCTTCTCTATTTTCTACATTTTCCCCTGGAACCTAAGGGGCTAAAACCACTCTAGGTAAGAAGGATACTTTGTATTACAGGTTATAAAACTGATGAAAGTTTCAAACTACAAACTATTTTTTCGATTAAAATCACTGATTACTCAGGCCAAAACACTCTATTTACATTAGGATTTTAAAGTGTGATCATTTGAGTATTGCTTTAAAAATAAAATACAAGTTACTTTTGCTGTTTTCTTGTTTTCAGTGAAAACAAATAAATCTAGTATATATTTCCCCGGGGGGAGAAAAACCTGTGTGATTGTGTATAATTGAAAGCAAAACTAAAGAAAACAAACAAAATGTTAATCCAGTTCCAGCATATGTTGAAATTAACAAAACTATTTTTGTTATATTATTAAAATATTTAATAGTCTGATAAAAAATAGTCTTTGTATTTTAATTTGCACTAACATTTTATGCGACAATTTTCTTTTCTGAATTCTTGGCAAATAACATCTTATTGTCTTGCTGAAAGGAAGCCCACGTGTTGTTCTAGTTCTATGAGCATATTGTTGGTGCCGCACATTTGTTCTCCTGTGAATATGGTGCTGAAGACAGTATCCCTTCATCAATGGAGAACTTACTTTTATCCCATCCATCTTCTACTGTCACCTTCTCAGACCACTTAGGTTATTCTAAAATCCATTAAAGTGTTTCTCATCACCTGGTCCACTACCTTGAAAGTGCCTAACACAAGCTCTAATTACAATGACTATATTCTTGTTGTCGCTTATTATTTGTCACCCTGACAGGAATGTAAGCTTACTGAAGGAAGAGCTGTATTGGTTAGTTGACTGCTGTATCAGTATTTAGCACATAGAGGGCACTCAAAAAGTATTTGTTGTAAGATTGACACTGTCAGTCACTGTCTGTCTCAGCCCTATATAAGGAGAGGCACTGTGCTACTTTTTCTGCAGGTTCAAATTCAACCAGTTCCTAGGATCCAGCATATACACTGTTAATGTTTTTCCTAATACTGACTAGTCTGCAATTAATCTTCTTCTCATTAGTTCTACATCCAAGGAGTGTATGGTCAGTGAGTTTCTACTGAGCCACAGTCTCTCTATGCTCCTACCACTCCTACTTTGTGGTCCATATG
>RJWJ010026969.1:0-22584 GCA_004363605.1 Indri indri
AAAAAGAAAACATAAATCTGAGCTGTGTATTTAAATCAAAGAAACCAGCATGTTCCAAAGTAAATGAAAAAGAGTTTATCTTATCTTTCTCAGAAAGGGAAGGTTTGAAGCTAACCCATTTATGATTTCAAAGTCATGAACAGATTGGCGAAATAGTGATGGATCCAGTGTATATTTTATAGTAGCATGGAATTTAAAAAATAGGAACTCCCATGATATTATTTTATCCAAAGCATAATAAATAGAGAGTAAAGTCACTGGAGTTGATGATTTAAACAAATACCGTAGTTCAAGAGGCACCTAACATTGTGAGGAAAAGGTTGAAAAATGGCATTAATCTGCTGGTGTTTTAAACACACTCCCCCTTGGTGATTAACATGAAGATAAACCAAGTAAGGCCAGCTTTGCATTTTTCTTTTGGGTCAAAGGAAGTCACTGAGATATAATTTCATGTCCTATTTTGAAAATTTGGGACTTAGTGTTATCATGATTTAGGCCATGTTTTTGATGGATTATGCTGGGAGAGAAAAGTTGCTACAGTGCTCAGACCATTTAATTCCTTAGGAAAGCAACGTGGTGGTTTCTCATGCCTCACATGAAGTCCACGCAGGGGAAAGGCGACCTTTTGAGCACAAGGGTGGGCCTGAGGTCCTGGGTCGTAAGGTGCCTGTAGCACGCAGCTTACAGGTAGGGAGAGTCGGCGCTGAGCTAGACGGTTCAATGAACTTCTCTTGGGCGGGAACTGTGATTTCCTTAATTTGAAAGGGCATCGAAAGAAGGAAAAGATTCTAGACAGAGGTTGAGGGAAACAAGCTTCATGCCCTTCAACATTGCCTAGAATCATTCCAGAGGGCTGCAGACTTTGGTCAAAACCTTTAGACTTGCGTCAGTTTCTGTTTATGTCAGGCAAGACTTGCTTCTCTGCTTTTTTTTTTTTTTTCAGAAAATGATCGATCCAGAAAGGTTTTGCAAATGACTTACTATCTTTCAGATTTGTTCCTTTGTCAATGAATGGGGGATACCGATACCTACCGTCATATGTGAAAACACGCAGAAAGTACATGGCATACAGTAGGGGCTCGTTAAGCAGTAAGTCTCCATCAGGGCTCAATGGAACCCAGAGGTTGCTGTGCGAAGGCAGGACGGAGACCACGTATGCCAACGTGATTTCGGAGTTTATTCCAGAGACACTCTGCCCATGGAAGATAAGGCCGTAAATCAAACATTAATTTCACTCTTTGCTTCAGGAAATTCCTGCGATCGATTTATTGGAGAAAATTGTCTTCTCACCTGGGCAGATGGCTTGCTTATTAAAGGAGCAGTGTACTTACCCACACTTACTTCCAGACAGCAGTTTCACCTGTACCAACCCTGAGTACCCAGTCCCTGTCCTCGCTGGGGAAGACCTGCCTGAAATGGCCTGGGCCTGGAGCACAAAGTCAGGATGCTCCACTCCTGAGTTTGCTCGACTGAGCTCTGCTGAGATTCTGTAAAGGTGATGGGTTTTCTTCCTGCAGCGAGCTAAAATAAACTGAATTTTGCTTAGCTAGCAGTCAATTGACAGGTTATGTTTTGGGAGATTCAACAATCATTTTTGATCATTTTGAACTCTTCATTTGTGCTGGTGCTCATGGCAGCAACTGTGGGCTTTATTCTGCTCAGTGCTTGGGCCACTCTCGTATTAAGTTGGGTTTATTTTTTTAAAAAGAAAAATCTGTACTTTTTTATTAGAAAATTTTTTTGCATCTAGATTAGAATTTCATTTTTCTTTTATTTTAAGTGACTTTCCTTTTATTTATTTTTTAGATTTTATATTTTTAATTAGGTATAATATAAAGTATAATATATAAATTATTATATTTTATATATTTATATATTTTAAATGTGATGATAAGATATAGGTATATAATGTAGAACGATTAAATCAAGTCAATTAATAGATCCATCACCCCACATACTTATTTTTTGTGGTGAGAATACTTGAAATTTACTCTTTGCAATTTTGAACTATATAATACATTATTATTAACTGTAATCATCATGCTATGCAACAGAGCACAGAAACTTATTCCTCCTAACTGAAATTTTGCACCCTTTGCACCAACATCTCCCCAGTTCGCCTCCCCCTGCCCCACATCCCGTCCCTGGTAACCACCATTTTACTCTCTACTGCTATGAGTTCAACTGGGTTAGATTCCACACATAAATGAGATCACGAGGTATTTTTCTCTCTGTGCCTGGCTTATTTTACTTAGTATAATGTCCTCCAGGTTCATCCATGTTGTCACAAATGACAAGATTTCCTTCTTTTTTAAGGCTGAATAATATTCCGTTGCGTGCACACACCCTAATGTCTTTATCCGCTCATATACTGATGGGCGCTTAGGTTGCTTCCGTGCCTTGGCTGTTGTGCGCAGTGCTGCGGGGTGAACACGGGGGTGCGGCAGTCAGCACGCTGACGTCACGTGCTTGGATACAGACCTAGAGGTGGATTGTTGGATCATATGGTAGTTCTATTTCTAGCTTTTGAGGAACTTCCACACTGTTTTCCATAATGGCTGTACCAACTCACATTTCCACCAACAGTGCACAAGGGCTCCCTTTGCTCCACATCCAAGCCAATTAAGTTGGGCTCCTGAGGGGAACGACAGGCAGCGACAACCAGCAGCTTAGGGAGTGTAATATATTTCAGGTTGCCTTTTGTTTGCTTCTCATTGTCTGAAAGTCTTATGGGGCATCACTAAACGCCTAACTTACTTGGCTGCCAGGGACAGCCTGGCATATTTTCTGTCTCCAGTGTAGGAAACCCTGTTTGCCAAGCATTCCACACCACCTGCTTGGTTGCTCCTGGGAAAAAAACCAGGAAGCAGCTGGGGCTGGTTATTCTGCTCAGGTGACCAAGATGGAAGCAAGTTACTGAGTAACAGATGCCACGTCGGGGATTGCATTGGGGTGGGCTGGTTGTTCTGACCCCAGGTTTCTACCTGGGTTTGGCAGAAGGGCACCTAAGTCTTTGACTCTTGTTTGGTGTGACTCGGGCTGAATCTTGTTGTTAACTGTCAGCTGGGCTTCACAAAAACCTTACTCCCTGAGTTTTCCATCAAACAGAATATTAAGTCAGCCAAATTATCTCCATCTGGCTTTTGGCAACTGTCTAGGTTAGAAGAGAAAACAAAGTTATTTTTCCTATCTTCTCCAAAAGCTGTAATGTGGCACATTTAAAAATATACATAATTCATAGGCTTTTCTTTATATTTTCACACAATATAGACAAATAGAATTTTAAATGTGAAGTTCTGTAGAAACTACCATAGTATGGTCATTCTCAGTTTAGGTGTCCCTGGTGCCTAGGAGTTAGGATTGCTAGATTCAGCAAATGAAAATACCCCAAAGCACAGTTAAACTTGAATTTCAGATAGAGAACGAACAATTTTTCAGCATAGATATATCCCAAATATCGCATGGGACATACTTATACTAAAAAAAACTGTTGTTTATCTGAAATTCAAATTTAATGGCATGTCCTGTATTTTATCTGGCAACCCTCCTAGGGGTTCATGAGAGTGTGCTTAAACTAAAGCCAGGTTTCCTTACTTGTCATTCTGGAGTCCTCTGAGCATGCCACAAGCATGCTTGTGCTTCTTAAATTGATTTATTAAGTTGCCCGTGTGGTTCGGAGCAGTATCCGATCAGCGAGAAGCTACAAAAAGGGTATCGTCACGTGGAAGTAGAAGTTCACCCTGGGAAAGGAAGAGGCAAGGATGACATCGAGCCTTTGGAGCTCAGGACTGGGGAGGGAAGGAGTGCCTAGCACAGATCCTGAGTGTGGTGGCTGAAAATAACACTCAGCTGTCACGACGTAGTTTGAAAGTGTGTCTTTCTGTCATTCCCGCTTGCCAGGCTCATGGCCTGCGAGACACGGTCAGGGAGGCTGCTTTATGACACTGGGCTGATTGCGGCCAGATGTTAATCTCGCCGTTCGCTATATTTTATGCTGTTGTGTTATCTTTAAACTGCTGAACGATGACATGTAATGAAACTCTTAATATACAGTAGTCAAAATCATAGAATTACAAGGTCCTGGAAGCCCATGTTCATCTTGAAAGTATTTTTCAATACCTTCCACACTTCTCTGAAGGTCATTCATTTATGTTAGTATCTTAGAGCTAAGAGCTCTACATTCTCACTCTGAAAAAGAATCCAACTTCTGGGGAAAATATGTTCATGCAGTTATTGTTTTCATTATCATACATCATGTTCATATTACTATGGGAACGAGCCCTTTTCCCTTAGAAAGAAAAAATGTGAGAGGCTGGTACGTGGAAACACACCAAGTACAACAGCACCATCCACTGTTCGTTAGGGGAAATGCACGCTTTTGTGGCAAGGACAGAACACAGGGCGGGTTAAGATTCCGCAGACTCGGTTGCTGTTTGAAGCACAGGTCTATCTGGACATAAGTGAGCGACTGGAATTGAACCTTTTTTTTTTTTTTTTAAATAGCAAGATAAAGAAGTGTGCATAGACTGTCGCTGGTAACTAAGAACGGAACTGTTAATCCTGGCAAGTGAGGGTTTCAGGATGACACCGTCGCAAAGGATGTTAAGTCCTTACCATGATTATATTTCCCTCCCCTTTGTGCTGGAGTGAATTCTGATGGATGAAAGCAAGCTAAAATCAGACGCAATTTGCAACAGTCTGGAGAGGAAGCTGGTGTGTGCGCTGACCCTGGAACCACAGGCCCTGTGAATTTCAAAACTTCAGTTTGCTTGGGCGCTTGACCCAGAAGCACCTCAGCGTGAACTGCCCATCTCTCGTCTCATCTTAGAATTCTCGTCACGTCCTAGAAAGTTCCGGTGTCAGAGGTGTGAGGATTTTTGGAGACCATCTACCCTGACCACTTCATTTTACACTTCACAAGTCCGAGGTGACTCACTGAATCATCTATACACAAATATTTTATTTCAGCTAGCTGCAGTGTTACTAATAACTTACTCTGTTTTTAAACTTCTCAGTCTTGGTGGCAAAATCAATTTCAAAGAGATGTTGCATAAAGGACCCATTATGGTAGAGGAACTTGGGATGGTGGGTATTTGGCTTCTTGGCTAAGGCTGTGAAACAGCTTGTTTTATTGCTTTTAGAGTCTGTTTTATTCATGGAAATGTATGAAGTCACACCCCAAACTGATGAATGGTTAGTTTTGGTCTGTTGGTGAATTATTCTTCCATAACACTGGTATGCGAGGTGGTGGGTGAACCATTATACTCGAGGCAGGTCTAGGACACGTTCAGAGCTCTTTACTGGCTCACAGAGATACTGTCAGATCGAGCTGACTTCATGGCCAAATTAATATGCTTAACAAAATTGAGCGATATTTTAGTATAATTAAATAGGAGAAATAAGCTAAGAATATCTCAGACACTTCACTTTTATTTCTTAGACCAAAGAACTCTACTAAGTTTCTAAGTTCAATTCTTCTGAGTCTTATAAAATTGAAAAGCCACATGAAATAAAAACAAAGCAAAACAAAACAACAAACTTGAGTTGACTCTTTTCAAAGATCTTTAAAGCAACTTCATAATTGGGACCATGTAGCCAAAGGTTGCTAATAAATTGTAGCACATAGAGCTAAATAAACTAATTGTGTGTTGATGGCAGTCTCTCAGAAATCGGGTCTAAAAATCTAGTTAGAAATTGGTTGCCAAACCATCGGCCTTCACCCTCACTGCTGGGTTCATTCTGTCACTGCCGTTACTGTGAAAGGGAGCCCAGGGGCACTGTAGCCTCTGGTTTTCTAAAAGGTGCCGCATAGACTGCTTCTGCGACCAATTTCCATAAAGTTCATTTAGCAGTTCAAACTTTATTAAGACTCTTGACAAAAACAGCTGCTAGAATTGCAAAGGAATGTAATAAAAAACATAGAGTCAGAAACAACCAGAGTCTATAAAAGCAATATCCACAGTGGCCAAGCCCCCTTGGGGGCGCAAACCGATCCGGCCTCCGTCGGTCCCACGCGGCCCGAGCGGGCAGACAGCAGGACACCCAGCTCGACGGAGGCTCTGAGGCTCGAGGCTGCGGCCGTCCCGTCCCCGACCCTAACCTGGTTAAGGGCCGGGCAGGACGCCAAGCAAAGGGCAGCGCGGGCAGGAGGAGGCACGGTGGTTTTGAAGAGCGAGGAAGCACCGGAGCAAATTCACTTTATGCTGGTTTTATTATGTAGTAAAAAAGTCTCCAACACATACTCATTTACTAAAAAGAAAACAATAAATGTTCAGTTGATTGTAGTTTCCATATTAGCGCGGAGGGGCACGAATTGGAGTTAGCCAACGATGCTGAGATGCATTTGGAGATCTCAGTGGAAAATTTCAGGTTTGAATGTAAACGCAGAGCAGGAACTAGCGCTGACAATCCGCGATTGTTAAGCGGCTCTGATCGGGTCTGGGGCTCTTTGATTCATGCTTTACATACTGTTAAAATGACCTCTAGACGTTTCAGGGGAAAATAGGAACGCAACCACCGACACTGCTTTCCACATACAAATGTAATATTCAGAGAATGGAAAATTAGAAAATATAGCTTTTTTGTGGTTTTGACTGAAATCCCAAGTGAGGCAACTTGAAGAGGCTGGAGTGACGGTGGAGGAAACGGAATCGAGAGCTGGTTCCCTTCCCGCACCCCCGCCCCCAGCACACGCGTGCACCGAGTGAGGAAAGGACCTTCTCTGGAGACCCTCAGAGTACAGAATCGAGTCTCCGAAGAAGGAGCAGGAACGGGCATGGCTGAGACCGTCCAGTGACGAATCACGGGCCTTGGACCAGGGACCATTTGAGTGCAGAGTCGGGGAGCCAACTGTGCAGCATCTCGAGAGGTCACTCGGGATAAGAGGGGCAGTCGTGCGAGATGTCCCAGCTGTGCAGCTCCAGGCCGACTCATGTTCTCTGGGAACGCAACTGCTCCCCGTGCCCCTCGATGTGAGTGCTGTCCCCTTGGTCGACCAGTGCCCTGGCCCTGCCATTCACTCACTCATTCACTCAACAAACGTGTGAGAGCTTGGTACACGGCAGCCCTGGGGACGCAGAGACGGGAGCGTTGCCTCTGTCCTCCAGCACTTCACAGCGCAAAGAGAGACGAGGACACGTGAGCTCGGTGCGAAAGGTGGGCGCGCACAGGAGGCTAACTCACTCAGGCCTGGGGTCCGGAAAGGGCTCCAGGATGAGGCCGCAGTGCACGGAGACCCGGACACCAAGCAGGAGTTGGGCAGCGGAGAAGAGGCAGGCTGCGTTTCCAGGAGGAAGGAGGCCTGGACAGCCCCAGGCTGGGAGCGCTCGGGCTGGGCCAGGGTGACACAGCAGACTCCTCCAGGGGCCCTGGCTGCTCCCCACCTGGGCTGCAGCACTCGAGAGAGACCCAAGGCCCCTCCTGGCAAGGCGTCTGCTCTTCCCTGCTGTTGCCCATCCTGCTTAAGGACGAGTGAATGGCGCAGTTGCCCACGTTCACAAACTGGAGTTTGTACGTGCTGGTCCGTGTCCTCTGCAGAGGGGCCCAGAAGACACTGGAAGAGGCCTTTGCCCGCGAAGGCTGGGAGATGTGGACACACAGCCGTGCTGGCATCCACAGGACGCGCGTGGCACAGGTCACCCTTGGCTGACCCAGGTGTGGGGAGGTGCCTGCGATCAGAAACAGCGTCGTTAGGGCTGACACCGCGCACTTCACACTGGGCGCGGTGGCTTCATCGGCTCTGGTAGCCACATCTTTGGTGGACATCAGCGTGGACCTGGGTGATGACTCACAGCTTTTTTATTTTTTTTGGTTGGAGTGTATGCGCATGCGTGTGTGTAATCTTTTTCTGTTTTTTAGCTTATTGAGATATAATTCATAGACTTTACAACTCACCCAGTGCACAACTCAATGGTTTTTGGTATATTACATTATCACTTTTTAAAAATTGCGGTAAAATGTACGTAACATATATATGCCATTTTAACAATTTTTAAATGTTTAGTTCAGTGGCATTAATTGCACTTACAGCACTGCGCAACTGTCGCCGTATCTACTTCCAAAACTTTTGCATCATCTCAAAGAGAAACGCTGCCTGGGGGATATTAAACAATGATTTCACATTCCCACTTTTCCTAAATCCCTCCATCCCCTCAACCCCAAACCTCTAATCCACTCTCTGCCCCTGTGACTTTGTCTATTCTAGATATTTCATGTAAGTGGAACCGTACAATATTTGCCCTTTCTGTCTGGCTTATTTCACTCAGCATCGTGTTTTCAAGGCTCATCCATGTTGTAGCAAGTATCAGGATTCATTATTTTTTGTGGCTGAATAGTATTTCCTCGTACACATGTGCTGTATTTTGTTTACCCATTTATCTGTTGATGGATACTTGTTTCCACCTTTTGGCTATTGTGAATAATGCTGCCATGAACTTTGGTGTAAAAATGTCTGTTCAAATCCCTGCTTTTAATTCCTTTGGGTATATATATATCCCTAAGACTGGGATTGCTGGGTCATATGGTAATTCCATGTTTAGTTTTTTGAGGAGCTGCTAATCTGTTTTCCATAGGAGCTGCGCCATTTTACACTCCCACCAGCAAAGTATGAGAGTTCTAACTTCTCTACATCCTCACCAACAGTTATTTTCCATGTTTTATTTTTAAATTTTTATTACAGTCATCTTAGTGGGTGTGAAGTGATATCTCCTTGTGGTTTGATCTGCATTTCCTTAGCCACGAATGATGTGGAGCAATTTTTTCATGTGCTTATTGGCCTTTTGTATTGAGTTTATCTTCTTTAGAGAAATGTCTATTTCAGGTTTTTTGCCCGTTTAAAAATTGGTTTATCTGTCTTTTTGTTGTTGAGTTGTAGGCGTTCTTTATATATTCTGGATATTAAACCTTGACAGATATATGATTTCCAAGTATTTTTTCCCATTCTGTAGGTTGTCTTTTCACTTTCTTCTTGATAACGTCCTTGGATGATTCACAGCCTTTTCAAAGCAGGTGAAATGGCCTCACCCCTCCTCTGCCCCTGCCTCCTCGCTGCCCCACCTCCAAGGCACACAGTCAAGTGACTGTGGGAGGGAAGGCACTTTGATGTGCCGGGACACCAAGGGAGACGGTCTCAATTTGGCTTTCTCAAAGAGGCCTTTCTTTCCAGAGGGTATCGCCCTGCAGAATATAAAATTCCTCATGATGAATTAATCATTTCCCATCTACAGAGGCTACTTTTCAAAGTAAATATCCCAGTCATCTCCCCACTCCTGGGCAAAGTCCTAAGCTCTGCTGGGCCACATCTGCTTCTAGCCTCCCACGTGTCAGGACGCCGCATTCCAGGGCAGAAACACGGCCATGCAATCACAGAGCCACGCCGCTTCTAAGGCCTTCATCTCTCCACTGCTTCATGATGGGGAAGAGAAGTGCGTGAATGTTTCAAATTAAGTCAGGGTGTGGGAACCTAGTCCTGCAATGAAATGACAGGGACCTCAAAGCTGGGGTCACTGCAAAGGATGCCGTTCATGTTTTGCATCTGAGTCCAAGACTGAACTTGGCGTTCTGGGGAGAGTAGTCAAGTTTCATTAACGGGGTCGGGTCCACTCCCACTCTCTGAGTCCCTTCTCAGCACAGTTCTTGCCCACACCTGCCGCCAGCCCTCCCTCCGTCAGCCGTGCCCAGCTTGATGGGTCCTCTGGACAGCAAGGTTGGATTCCTTCCCCGGGACGTGCCAGTGAAACTTGGCCAGAGCTTTGGGCTTTAAAAAAAAAAAAAAAATTTATCATGGAAAATTCTAAGCACATGCAAAAGAAAACCCCCAGGTTTCCGTCAGCCAGCTTCAACTATTATCCATGCATGGCCAATCTCGTTTCAGTCTCACCCCACCTGCTCCTCTGTGCCCAGTGCCATTTTGAAGCAAATTTCAGACCTCACATAATCTTATTCATAAAGGTTTCAAATTATGTCTCTCAAAGATAAGGACTCATAAATGTAAAGATATGGATCCATTATCACGTGTCAACAATGTTAACAGTGATTCCCTGCTATCATTCCAAATCCAGTTGCAGCTCACATTTCCAATAGCCTCATCAGTGTCTTTTAATGATCCTTCTTTTGAATCATGGATCCATCGGTTGATGCATTGTATTTGGTCGACATGTCAGGAGTATTATTAATTTTTTTTAATAGACTTTAATTTTTAGAGCAGTTTTAGGTTCACAACTTGAACAAAAAGTATGGAGATTTCCCATATGCCCCCTCCACCCCACACTATCAACATCCCCCACGAGAGAGGGATGTTACTTATGGTCCAGGAACCTATATGAACAAATCCTTATCACCCAGAGCCCATGGTTTTCATTGGGGTTCGCCCTTGGAGTTGTACATTCTGTGGGTTTGAACAAATGTACAAGGACATGTGTCCACCATTATAGCATCATACAGAGTAGTTTCACTGCACTAAAAATCCTCTGTGCTTTTCCTTTCCTCCCTCCCACCTCCCAACTTCATTATCAAAAGACAAAATTTCACAAATTTAGTTTGAAGATCTAATTGGCTTTTATTTGCAATGCTAGGATAGAGCAACACTTCATTCCATTAAATAGAATGAGTGCTCCGGTGAGCTGAGCTGAGCAGAGGTTTATAGGCAGAAAAGGGCTGAAGAAAGCAGAAACGGGACAAGTGGATTGGGTGTTTCAAGGTTCCTTCCTTATAGGGCTAGAAACAGAGAGGACTTCCTTATGACGCAGACTCAGGTTGACTAAAATCTCTTATTTTTCTGGGGCTGGGGAACTGACCCATTTCAAAGTTCAGTTTGAT
This sequence comes from Indri indri, assembly GCA_004363605.1. NCBI lineage: Eukaryota > Metazoa > Chordata > Mammalia > Primates > Indriidae > Indri > Indri indri. The sequence continues at coordinate 10,816 of RJWJ010026969.1, forward strand.
GGTGTGGCACTTAGCACAAGTGACCCCATTGTCATTTGTTCTGGTCTGTTGGAGCCCAGTGCAGGAGCTCGGACCAAACTAATGGCCTCCCATAAAATTGGTTTAACACTACCCATTGGCTTTTTAGGTCCTTGGATTTTGACTTCTCTTTCCAGGCTCTGGCATCTCTTCTGTCTTCCAGACCACTAGGGTTCTTGAATTTCCATCTTTAGACTCTTGAGAATTTTGCAAGAATTTTTGATCCTGAGGTTGTTCCTTACTAAGTGCCTGCAACTACACCTCCTTTCTTTGTCTCGTTGACTGCCATTGTAAACTAATTTATTCATGTAAATCAAGGAATCACAAAGCAAAACATACTAACTGACTCAGGGCAGAGCAGGGAAACATAAGAATGTATGGTAATGTTATGGTAATAGCATTTTGATTGCTCAAAGAGCATTATTTTTCCCCAAGGCTATGAACAAAGGTTGTTGATTTGTATGATGGGCAGTACTCTGTTGCAATATATTTATTTTAATTTTATAATTGCAACTTCTAGGGTTAAGTCTTCTCAAGGCACAATTACAGAGGAATAACAATTAGTTAATTGAAATATGTGACTGGTATAAAATTACCAGTTTAAAAATCAGTAAAACATATGAAGATCTATCTTACTTATACAAATTAAGACTGAAAGGTTATGTTGTCTTGGCCAAGGACCCAGTTGCAAAAGTAGAGGGTAATTCAACCTCATGTAATTCCCCAGTTCAAGCTGTGATGATGGATGTCCACTACACTTATTTTATGTTGACATAGAGTGGTTAACCTAAGCACAAATGTTTGATACTAACAGTATATATAGCAGGCCTGGAAATATGAGGCTTGTTCACTATTTCAGAATTAACTTTTGCAGCGATAAAAACCAGGGAAGGAGGTAGAGAAGAAGACGGAGAAGGAGAAAGAGGAGAAAAAAAGGAAAATTCTTGGCATAAATTGTTCATCGACAGGCGATTTTCATTAAAACAGGGCTAGGATCAACTCTGGAAGGCTTGATAAATCCCTGATAAGGTGCCCAGATGTTCTGATGAACTTTCTTGGGGGTTTTGCCATTTCAAGTTTATGTGTTTTGCCCAAAGGCCAAAGATTGGGATGGTCCCAGCATCTGATATGGAGTGTTCAAAGAAGTGCCCTTCCTTGCCTCTGGACACTGAATGGCCACTGGGGAGACTGCAAATTGGATCAGCCTAATAGAAACTGTAGTCAAGTCTGGAAGCAATATTCTGGCTCACTTTTCCAGGAACAGTGTTCCAAGAAAGAAAGGATTCTTGGGATCTTTCCACTGTCTAACCGTGATGGGTATGTTTTTCAGAGGGCAGGCTGCCTTCTAAAAACCCCGTACATTTTCAAGTTTGGTTCTTGAAGGCCCAGGCATGGGAAGATTCACTCAAAAACCATTAATCCACACTTGCCTGGCTGATGTCCCAGGCTCTAGGGATTGAGAGATGAGTAAAGCAGGATCTCTTCCCTCGAGGAACTTACAGTCCTGTAAAGTGAGATATATGGAAACTGACAAAGACTGTGACATGCCTGAAGCACAAGGGCACTATTTTTCTAAGGTCCTGAGATCCTCAGCCTGTTGTCGAAACCGCAAGGAAGATTCAGTCTAGGTCCAGTTGCCTGTCTCACAAAAATCCAATTACTGAGACAGTGAGGATTACCAAGGAAGAAAGGAATTTTTAATTAGACATATGTCTTGTCGGGATAATGGGAGAAGCTGCCTCAAATCCATCTCCCCGACAAAGGCATATCCTGGGCTTTTAAAGGAGGGGCCATGTGCCTCGGGGCAGGTCATGGTGGATCTCACTAGGGCTACATGCATTGGGGACAGGTTGTGGGGGACAGTGAATCTTGGCATCGGGAAGTCTGCCCTGGGACCTTCAGAATCTCAACTCCCATGTTGTGTAGAAAATCCATCGTTTCAGGCTGGGCGTGGTGGCTCTCGCCTATAATCACAGCACTTTGGGAGGCCAAGGCCGGATGATTGCTTGAGGCCAGGAGTTCGAGTCCATCATTTCTTGGAAACAACTCAAAGGGTCAGGTAGTTAAGGGGGAGGATTACAAAAAACACATAGTGGGGAGGCTGGTATGGAAGATGGCGGATGAGAAAAAAATGCCACCCAAGTATCTCTGCAAGAAAGATAGATTTTAGATGAAAGTGAAAAAAACAAACAGGCAGACAAACATAGATTGGATGAGGGTTGGAAGGAAGGGAGCCTGAAACTACAGGAGACTTCACCGGAAGTTGTGGAGCAGAACTGGAAAGAGAAAGGCATCTTCAGGGTCTAAACTCTGAGAGGCTTGGAGACCAGCGACAAGGGGAGGTGGAGCGGTTAAATTTCCCCTCCGTTGCATCTTGGACTGCTGGTGGGCTCCTGAGCTGCTGGAGAGACCTGCCAACACCAGCCGAGAGATGGCTGCCACCAGTGAGCAGTGAGCCTCTTACGGACAGGGCACCGGGCTCCCAGCTCCCTCAGAACACATTCCACCCCACAGACCCGAGCCCACCGGCAGGCACCATATTACTTCATTCTCTCCTTCCCCTCCCCTACCTGTGGCTGCCGAGAGAGACAATTTACCCACCACCCAGAGGCATCCGTGGGGAATGGGACTTTTCCTTTTAGGGCCCTGAAGTAGACTGAGGGGTACTCAGACTGTGAGCTCCCTACCCACTGGCCCTCCCAGGTGATGCTTGCCTGGTGACTCCAGCAGAGCGGGGCAAAACCCAAGGCAGAGAGACATTCATGCAGCTTGGGCACCCCATGGGTGACTTGAGACCAGCACTCTTCTCCCTGGTAGAGTCAGGGATTGATCTCTGGGCCCAGGGGACAGACCTGCAGGCCAGATGCCTTATACCCAGGTCTGATCGCATCGCCTGGGGCACAGAAGGGATATTTATGAGCTAGTCTACTGAGGTGTGTGTGCCTTCAGGGGCAGATCAGTGTGCTCAAGGGGCAACCCTCCCGCCATGGGAGGGCCACGCTCCCAGCTCAGGCTGTGATCCTGGGCAGGGAACCTCCTGGCTTGCATCACAGTCAGGAAAGCTCCACTGGCTTTAGGTCCTGCCTGCTAGCAGGAGCCCAGGAGGAAATGCGGAACAGGGGAGGGTGTAAAGGAGCGAGGTCTGCTCCAGACTGCAGGTCTCAGATGGCCCCACCTCCACAAGCAGACTTTTTGGCTGAGTGGGGCCATTTCAACCCCTCCCTGGCAGCTTTGCCCAGAAGCACAGAACAGACCTTTGACCCCTGCTAACAGCATTTGTGGAGCTTGAGGGCAGGCTCACCCAACCTAGCCTCACTCCCCCATCTGCTCTGCTGAGGTGGAGAATAAGGACACACCTGGAAGTCCCAGGGCCCCACCCACCAATGAGGCACTAGAGTGCCTCTCCAGAAGAACAAGAGCTGGTTACAGGACCCAAAAACAACACTGCAGCTTGCTCCTCCCAGCAAGCACCACCTACTGACAGGGTGGTCAATTTACACTTCCTTTTACTGCATTTACTGATTCATCATACAGGGTGTGGTCAAATCTTACAAACACCACCTACTGGCTCAGAGACTAAACTGAGCGTGTCACTATCTAAACAAAAATCTAAAGGTAAGAAGCAACAGCTGCTGCAAATGGGAATAAATCAGCGAAAGAACTTTGGAAGTATGAAGAATCAAATGGAAAGCACACTCCCAAAGCGGAACACTAGCTCTCTAGCGATGGATATCAACTGAATTCAGAACACTAAAATGACAGAAGAAGAATTTCAAACATGGATTCTAAGAAAACTCAATGATACGCAAAAGAAAATGGATACCCAACACAACGAAACCACACGTACACACAAAAATCCAGGACTTGGAAGAAAAATTCACTAAAGAAATTGAAATATTAAAGAAAAATCCAACATAACTTCTGGGAATGAAAAATTTATTCAAGCAATTATAAAACAGTGGAAAACCTCAAGAACAGGGTAGATCAAACAGAAGAGAGAATCTCAGAGATTGAAGATAACGTCTTTCAGTTAAACAAGTCTGTCAGAGATACAGCAGAGAAATAAGAGAAAAAAGCAGAGCATACAAGAAATGTGGGATTATGTGAAGAGGCCTAACATGAGAATTATAGGCATCCCTGAGGGTGGAGAAAAAAATACACAAGGGTTGGATAAACTATTTGAGGATGTAACAGAGGAAAATTTCCCTGGCCTTGCTAGAACTCTACATATCCAGGTACAAGAAGCTCAAAGGACTCCTGGGAGATGCATTGCAAACAGAAAGACATCACGACACACAGTCATCAGACTGACCAAAATAAACACGAAAGAGGCCCTCCCACGAGCTGCAAGGTGAGAGAAGCAGGGAGAACCTACAAAGGAAAACCCATCAGACTAACCGCAGACTTTCCAACTGAGACTTTACAATACGGAAGAGACTGGGGCCCCGTTCTCACTCTTCTCAAACAGAATAATGCCCAGCCTAGAATCTTGTACCCTGCAAAACTAAGTTTCTTATACAGAGGAGAAATAAAGATCTTCTCAGACAAGCAAAGACTGAGGGAATTCATCAAGACAAGACCTGCCCAAAGAGCATCAGATTTCATTGAATTTAGAAATATTTTACTTCAAATGAAGGCATGTGCTGGTTTTAAAAAGTTACATAAGCTTTCACCTAATGTTAAGTACCAAAAGATGAATATATATGTATATAAGGATCAGTTGGTCTATCCCACTGTTCTTAATGCTATATTGCTGTTGCATTCATTTAATGCAGTAATAGACCACTAGAGCTGAAAGGAAACAGTCCCAGAATGGTAAATCATTTCTATTAAAAAAAGCCAATAGCAGTTGGTTGGTGGCAGCTGCCTGGAGCCCTGGGTTGAGAAGGATTCTGAGCTCCTGTTGGAGCTCACGGGCATGACTGATTGATGATGTCTGCCATGGACGTAGAATCAGGTAGGATGGCACGCCTCATATTTGCCAATTTCTTTTTCTTATAAACAGGGAAACAGATGCCCAGAATCCATTGACTTATAATAAGTCCCAGTGAGCTTGAGTTGCAGAGCTTAGAGTAGAACCCCACGTTTTCACGTGGAAGGGGAAGTCAAGTCAGCCAGAGGAACCAGCAGTCGGCGAGGATATATACGCCGGTCAGCCCCCGGCTGTGCAATGACACACTGTGGACTTGCGGCGGTGTTGTGGCTCTAACTGAATTTCGTATTCACTGGAGGCATTCTCCTGGAGGCAGACGGGGGAACGGGGAGCAGGACTGGACCCAAGCAGAGAGCGAGGGGAGGCGTGTGCTCTGACATATGCGGGAGAAGAAGGGTTCCTTGCACGAGTGGCCAGCGGTTAGTCACACTTGGTTCCAGCCCTGGTTCCAAACCTGGCTTATCTTTAAACCCAGTCTACCTCAAGACAAACAATATAAAGGAGAGGAAAACATTTTGGGGTCATTTGGAAATACCTGCGTCACAGCTCAAATGACAAAGGCAGTGGTCACACCGCGGAGCAGGAAAGGAAGCTGGGTGCCAGGTCCTCTCTCCCTTGTGCAAAAAGTGCTTTTGTTATACATCCCTCATCAGGATTTAGAAACAAATGTTTTATTCCAGAAGTTCTTTATCCTGCGATAGCTCCAAACCAAAAAGCTTGCCTTGAAATGTCAAGAAACACGGAATTCCAACATCTGAACCGAGCTGGAAAGAATAGCATACTTGGGAAGAAGAAAGAATTTCATTGTGGGGATTTACATGTTAAGTAAATAGCAAAATTTGAGGCCTAGAATAAAACAACAAAAATTTTGGTTGGATTCTGAGAGAACAAAAGACCAAACTGAGACAAGCAGAGCCAACACCAACAAGCACCCACTGAGCACAATCCCCGGTGTTATAACCTACCTGGTTCAAATGATATTTCTGAATTCCGTCTTGAAGTCTTAAGACGGTCCCAGAATTTTGGTTACCTCTGATCCAAGCGTGGGGCCTTTCAGGTGTCGATAGCCCCTGTGTTCTGACATGATGCACATTCCCACCTCCTCTCCGTTCTCCATGACCTGGGTTGAGATTTACGTCTCAGTTTGGAATGCCCGTGCCTGCCGCGCCACATGGCTAAGCCTGACCTGCCCCTTCAGGCCCCGATCAAATGCTCTCTCTTCCATGAAGCCTTGCCTCATAATCTCACTTGCTGAAGCTCTCTTTCCAGTTTTTGATCATTTGCCATTCCATTTGCCCTGCACTTATTTCCAGTGCCCCCATCACTTGTATGATATAGTTATCTTGGCTACAGATCTGCGGCACAGTGAGCAGAGTTGTCTGAAAGTGCTTTCGCCAGGGCTGACTTTGTGTTGCCTGGTGGATAAGCTCTCCGGTACCAGGGGCTCCCTATTTTTGCAGCAGGAGGAGCTTCCCTGAGCTTTGCTTCCCCTGGGACCAGGGATTCCTCCCATTGCAGGGGAGACTACAGGTTCCCACAGGCACCTACAGTTCAGGGCAGCTGACACTGTAAAACTGGTGTTTCGCCTGTAAGCAGCCCAGAGCCCGAACCTAGACTGTCTGGCACTGGGCAGTCTGTTTCTCTCCCCATTGACAAGACTGCTTTGCCTGGTGACCCTTTGAAGAGGGAGAGAGAGACTCATGTCCCCTGGAATGCAGACCCATACCACGGGTCCCGCTGTTCCCTGGCCTGGCACATTGTTCCGTGGGATGTTGGAAAGTTCAGGGGAGTCTGTGCCTTCTCTTGTTGACCCTGCGATACATGAAGTTCCCCGAGAAAGCCTATTCCTCAGCTCATATTGCTTAACTTCTCGAACTCTTCTTGCACCTTGGTGCGTGGCAGGTGGAGGCTCAGAGAGGGTCTTGCAGGGCATGAAGAGAGCCATGTTGTGTGACCACATCTTTCTCCCCGGGTGGAAACAAAGACAGCGGGATGGGGCTGTCACAGCAACTCCCCACGGAGGGAAAGCTGAGGGACAGAGATGAGAGGGGACCACGGAGACCACAGAGCTGCTGTGGGGAGAGCGTCAATGGATGGACGCGGGGTACGGGTGGGAGCAGGAAAGCTCAGACAGCACAGCCTCCAAACGAGCCCAGAACTGAGTCCTAGCCCTGTCCCCGCGTATGCTCAAGCAAACTCTGAGTCTCACCGGGGTCCTGGGAATAGCGTCTGCCCTGCCTCTGATGCCAGGTCCTCACCTTCTCTTCATCTGTCCTGACCTCTTTCCTCAGCGGCCTCTTCCCCTTGGCTTCCTGGACTTGCTCTGCTATCATCTTGCTGCCAGCTCCAGTGACGCCAGTTTTTTCCTTCTCCATCTGCTTCTTTCCCCTCTTATTTCTCAGCCCGTGTCCCCTCCCTGCTGGCGTCGTGCACCTCATGGTGCTGGGCCAGACCTGCCCTAGGGCAGCTGCTGCCATCACACCCTTTGGGCCAGCCAGTGCTGGGCCTGGCGGCTGGTCAGTATTTGCTAAAGTTAGTTGAAGAGGAAACCGAGGCATGTATTGAAAAGTACTGAGTGCCATGGTAAAGTATGACTCAAATCCTGTGGTACCCATGGGCACTCTGGCAACACCGGAAGGTGCAGGCACAAACGTGTGAATGGTTGGAGAGTGAGGACCTTCCCTCGGTGCAGTGCGGTGGCTCTGACAGCCCTCGCCATGCTTCCACCTGTCCTCTGAGGCCATGCTTCCCACAGACTGCTCCCAGGCGTGACTGAGCAGCAGGGATACTGAGGCAGGCCCCTTCCTGGGAGAGAGGGAACTCCTCTGATGGGCGCCATCGGCTCAAGGGCTGCTGATGGCCTTGCAGAAACATCCTTAGACTTCAGAGGAGTCCAGGAGGCTTCCCCCCAACCCTCCCTCAGGCTCAGACTCCGTTATGGCCTAACGGCAACCCAGCCTACCCGGCTCTCCTCGCTCCTGGCGGCCTTCCTCCCTGCAGTCCTTGCGCATTTCATCCCGTCTTGGCGCCTGCCTCTCTGAGGACCTGGACTAATGCAGCTGGCCTGAGGTCTGGGCTGAGCATCAGCACACACAGTGAAGCCTCCCCTGCCAATCCCAAGGTTTGAAATGGATCTTGAACTCTGTGGCTAGTCAATAAATGTCTGTTTCCTACTCCTGGGTAGTAACTAAATGAATGGCCAATGTCTGTAAAGCTACAAGATGAATCAGGTTGGCAAGGCAATTAAAAACTCCTTAAATGTGCATAAGAAAAATGTGATAGAAAATAATAAGCATGATCTGATGTTGGGGCAAGAAAAGGATTGATACAGAGTTATTCTGCTAATTATCCAAGTCTCTGATTTTCTTTTTAAGCTGTGAAGACCCATCTAATTGGTTAATACATATGATAAACACATCACACAATTTTTTTTTTCCAGCTAGCTCAAGCAATTCTACTTTATAAAAGCATTGCAGGAGTAGCTGTTGGGAAATTCAGATAATCAGATGAAGACTATCAGGAACTCTGTCCGGATACTAAAGCTCACCGTCCACTAGGCACTCTGGGAACTGGTGTTGGCTGACATGGTAACTCTTAAGTTATATGGTGCAAATGAGGCCCAGCGTGGGATTGCTCTAGCAGGGGCTAACCATCTGTTCAGTGGGGTGTGGAAGAGTTCACAGAAATGGGGAGTAGGGAACTGACTTAGCCACCTCCTAGGTGTGATTCTCATACAGTCTCTACGTAGTATTTATTATTATCCCCATTTTACAGATATAGAAACTGAGGCTCAGGGTGGTTAACTTTCACAGTCAATGGAATTTGGAATTTGACGCAAGTCTGTTTTGTCTAGACCCTGCATTCATACCTCCAAGGGCCTCTGTAATCTTGCCTCACCAGGGAGAAGACGTTGCACAGCATCATGCAGACAGAGTCTGTGCCCACTTACTTCTCTGCCGTCAGCACCCAGCCTCTGCCTGGTGCAGATGAGATCCTCCATAACGTAGCCGAGCTGGATTGAACCGAGTGACAGTTTAACAAAGAACCATCTTTTCAGCATGCAGAAACCATGTCTGCTTGTTTGTTTTACTTCGGCTTGGTCTTCCTTTAAGCCGTGAGCGGTGGGTCTCTGCTGTTTTAAAAGCTAGACTAGTTCAGCAACTACAGGATTGCCCTGCCCTAGGACAGTCTTACTTCCAAAAAGCAGGCATATTTACCAAAGTCTGACCCCATTCTTTGGCCTAGAAAATACAGTCACTCAGCAAAGCAGGTTGGGAGTCCTTGACCTGAAGGAATCCTGATAGTCCTAAAAACGGAACGAGTTATTCTCTTGGGTGAGTTGATCCTTCTTTCCACACGTTAAGAATGGCTGTTTGAAAAAATGTTTCATGAGTATATTTTTTCTTAACATAAAAGAGATATGCTCATTATAGAAACATTAGACATACAAATAAGCAAAATGAAGAGAATTTTAAAATACTTGTGATTTCATCATCCAAAAATGACCATTATTTGCATCCCAGTGTATACATTTCTAGTCCTCTTGTATGTTTGTCCCTGGTACCCTGATACCATCTCAGTAATCCTCTGGTGCTGACGTTGCTATCCACACGCTTTGGTGCTGGAGGTGAGGATCACTGATTTTAAGATATTCAGAGCAGATATTGGCTAATACCTGTTTTTCTACTTGTCAGAACATAGGGGGATAATCATGCCTTTATTTGGGATACTCTGTATTTAGACATAGTTATTTTTTAATTGTATCAGTTTATACAGACTGATCCGTAATATCTTTTTTTTTTTTTTTGACTTAAAATTATGTTGCGACCATTTTTCTGTGTTACCACACCTTTGTTGTAATGGCAGATGGGACTCCTTGTTCTGCGGGTACCATTACTTACTTAACCAATCCTCTGTTAGTAGATATTTAGCTGTCAATGTTTCCTCTACTCTTTTCAATTACAAACAACACTTCCAGGAAAATCATTTTACTAAGACTTTTGGGTTTTTTCCCCCTAGGATATATTCTTCAAAGTAGAATTTCTGGGTCAAAAGGTATGCACATTTTTAAGGCTTTAAATACTTTGCCAAATAGCCTTCCAGAAAAGTTGTCTTACTAACATTCCCACAATCATCTATGACAGTGCCCATTTTCCTAGAACATGCTTTTGCAACTATGTGTGTATATGTGTGTCTAATTAACAATTTGATAGACGGTAAATATTTAATTCTTTAAAATTTGGAATGCTATTGTTTCTTGTTACTGTTTTTCATGGTTGGTTTGCTAGAAAATAAACCTGCCCCTCCTAAGAAATGAATTCCTAGGTCTTTGATGTCTCTGGCTGGAAATATCTGTGTTTTAAAATGTGAGTTTTATTGTTTTTCAAATTTGGTGAGGCCAAGAGATCGGGGGACAATTGCCATTGAAAAGACAGTTTATAACCCACAGTTCCCAGGAGGAGGGGGCACACCATGCCAATGGGGGGAGGCATATGTGGAAGCAGCAGGATGGGTCAGGAGGGGGAACTGTGGCAGGAGCCTTTACTGTGGTTTTTTCAGGAATGAACAGATGAGGCAGGGTAACCAGGTTTAGGATTGTTCAGTTTGACTAATTTCAGCAGGCTCTGGAGCGTTGGGGCTGTCCCTAGTCGTCTGGTACCCCACCCTGGTGATGAGAGCTGGTAGACAGCGGCCCATGTATGGGAGCTCAATAAGGGAGGAGATTGGGGTGTGGGCTCTGGATTGGTTGGTTTGCATGTGAAAGGTGAGCTTGCAGGTGAATTGCTTACTATCTCCAGGAATTAGCTAACTGAGGGGGAGGCAGTCCCTCCAGGGTCAGCAAGGCCTCAGATGCGGAAGCAGTGGAGCATAGAAAATAAAAATAAAAGGCATGGTTAATACAGTGGGCTGCTGGCTCATAGACGGTGTTTGTTGACAGAGTGCGTGGGCGAGTGTGTAAAATGATGTTGTGTCTAGTGGGGCAGCTCAGGCTGTAACCCTCTCCTTTCCTGGTGTCATCGCCACTGCAGGCCCAGGTTGGAGAATGCACAACTTGTAGGCGTCCCCTGTGCACCCCTGCACACCTGGGCGGAACCAAGGGCATGCTCTGCCTTCTATCACAAAGATCAATTAGTGATGACAACATGGAGCCTCAGAATGCATCTCTTAAATTACAGACAATTTTGCCAAACTCCTAATTACCATTTACCATAGGAGTGCTCAAAATCTCAAAGGAGGGTGCAGTCTTGCTATTTAGAGTTCCCTTTTTCCTCACGACATATTCTATTTTCAAGACCTTTCTTATATATTTTATTTAGCCAAGGCTCTTTGCCAAGAGTTTCCATTCACCCCACAGCTATTTGAGGCCATGCTTGCTGCGAGCTTAGTTTCTCCAATTCCTCTCTCCACTTCACCCACTCCCTCTGAAAACACAGCTAATTGATGGTGAATTTGGCCACAGAAGCCTATTATTGGAAGTGATGGAATACAGGAGGATTTGTGGACTAGATTTTTTTTCTTCTTCGAGAATTACAAGCTAACCCCCAATTATGGCAAGAATTCTTAAGGTTCAATAATTAAAAGCAAAAGGCAGTCCCCATGGAAAAACAACAGTGTGGTCTGGAAGATATCTTTCAAATCGAAGCAGACTGTGTAACTGCCAAATATTATGGATACGAATTAGCTATATTTGATCACTGGATCTTTTTTACCCTAATTGTCTTCATTTCTGTGGTTTCCTCATACGTTTTGTTGAGAGCACACTTGATTTCGCAGTTCAGTGTCAGAGTCTGGGCTGCAGGAGCGGTAAGAGTGGGCTT
>RJWJ010026970.1:0-22582 GCA_004363605.1 Indri indri
GCTAGAAAGAAGGCTGAGGCTCTGGAGAGCTGTAGGAGTTTGCTCTTAATTTTCTGGCATATGATGTTCTCTCAGAGCTGCAGTGCGGTCGTGTAAACAGATCTGTGCCTGGAATGTAAGGAGGGAAGTGAGGAGCCAAGTAAGTCAGAGCTGCTGCAGAACAGGAAGGACTTGCCTGAAATAGCATAGCTCATGCCTTTGGGATGCGACTTCTTGAGAAGCCATCAGGCCGACTGCGAAGCAGACACAGTGCAAATGCAAGCACCACCTGCCACTGTGCAGTTCTCCACCTGTGGTGGCACTGCCCCAGCCCCGGCCTACGTGCCACATACGCGTGTACTCGTGGGCTCACGGAGCAACGAGCCAAGCCCAGGCCCGCAAGTTAGAGGCACATCGTTACCCAGCGAGGTGGGCGTGGGACTGGCGTGGCCGTTCCTCCCCCCTTCCCACATGTTCTGCCTTCCCGCCCACCCCCCACCCCTCCTCTGAGCAGCTGCTCTCAGCATAAAGGCATTTCAGAACTTTCAGCAAATGCAGGAAACGTCGTAATTGTGAAATCTTTCATGAGGATGGAGGATGGGCTTTTTACCTTTGGATCTTTGTTCATAAACAAATGGTGCTGTGCCCAGTGGAAATTCCACATCAGCTCCTATTGTACTCCCATCAGCAACAGGTTTTTGCCTCTTTACCTGCATTTTTCTTAACGGTGGTTATTTTAATGAAGTATTTTTTAAAAGGGTTTTTTTCCCCTGACCAAAGCTGATCTTGTGTTGGGCTTCATTCTCTGGTTCATTCCCCCAACCTATATTCAGTTCCTCTTAAAGGTCTTAAACAAGCTGACACTCTGTTTACACACTAACAGATTCCACAGGTTCAGGTACACTGAGGAATTGGGTGCTGCTGCTTTCCATTAAGCCTTCTGGCTTTGCCAAAATCATGTCCTTTAAAAAACAATGTAAAATCCAGGGCTAGTGAACAGTTGTTTCATGTTCCAAATTGGCCATGCTCCAACATGGATTTAAAAATGGAATGGACAACAATGAGAGAGAAGTGCACACCTATTAGAATGGCTAAAATCCAAAAAACTGACAATAGCAATTTCCGGTGAGGACGTGGAGCTACACAAGCTCTCATTCACTGCTGGTGGGAAAGCGGCCACTTTGGAAGATAGTCTGACAGTCTCTACAAAGCTAAGCATACCCTCCCCATACAACACAGCAATTGCATTCTGAGGTATTTACCCAACTGATTTGAAAAATTATGTCCACACAAAAACTTGCATGCAAATGTTTACAGCAGCTTTAATTGTAATTGCAAAAATACGGAAGCAACCAAGATGCCCTTTAATAGGTGGATGGATAAACAATCTGTGGTACATCCATGCAATGTAATACTATTTAAAAACTAAAAAGGCACAGACCTTCACTGCAAGCAACAATGTGGATGGATCTTAAGTGCATATTGCTAAGCGAAAGAGGCCAGTATGAAAAGGCTACCTACCATATGGTTCCATTACATGATATTCTGGTAGAGGAAAAACTAAAGAGATGGAAAACAGATTAGTGTTCATCAGGGGCTCGAGGAAGAAGAGGGTTGACTAGGGGCAACACATAAGATTGTTTTAGGGCTGTGAAACTATTTTGTATGGCACCGTAGTGGTAGAGACATGGCACTGTGATTTATCAATCCCGCAGAATCTTACTGCACAAAGAGTGAATCTCAATGTACACAGGGTTTTAAAAAAATCAGTTAGGAGTTCAGGGATCCCAGGATGAAATCCAGCCTGTGACAAAAGAATCTAATTGGACTAAAAATGTATGGCATAACCTTACCAAAAAAGGTGGAGAAAAAGGTGCTAACCTAAGTAACTTTGGAAATGAGTGGAGTCTGTAAGACTAAAGATAAAAGAAACTGTACATAGTACTGTACTCTAGTTGATAAAGTCATTTCTTATGAAGTATGAGTTAACAATTTCGATACTTCTATACTGGCATACTTGGATTAAAAGAATTAGTAAAGGATGGTGGGTGGTAGGAGCCAGGTTTCTCATTCTCCGCATAGAATGAGCCATGCAGTGCCCTATGAGAGTCAGTATGAGACATGAATGTGGACTCATGTTTAGTTTAATGTTGATGCAGATGGATAATTATAGAAATAATTCTGGATATGTGTACACACAGAGGCAAATACACACTTATATATTTCCAAGCTCTGTCTGCTGAGAGGGCTAGAATCAGTGGCAGCTTAGCAGTAACAAGCACACTTAGCACCCTGATCTTGGTTTCTAAGACCATTCTCTATTAAAAGGACTAGGGCTCCTCGGACAAATGGCCGAGGCTAAGTCTGAGGCAGGGAATATACCTGGAGATGAACCTGGAACATCTTATAATGCCAGAAAAAAAGAAACCGCTTAAAAAACAAATTGACGGATTATCTCAAAAGAACACAGGAGACAACAGAAAGAGAATGGCCAAGGTGAGACAATATGAGCATCAAAATAAATAATGTAATACTGGAGTATAACCCAAAGTATAAAATAATAACCATGTGTCCTTAATTATATGAATAAATGATTGAATATCTAAGTAAACAGGGGAGAATAGACAAATCTCCTGTCCAGAATTCTAAATAATTTATGTAGATGCTCATTTCTCAAAGATGTGGAACATTATTCCCTACCCTTAAGTGTGGGATGCCCTTAGTGACTTCCTTCCAAAGAATACAGTGTGGAAAAAATTGAGGTGGGAGTGAGGGAGCCTCTTTTCAGTGGAGACACTTGACAAACACTGCCTCAGCCAGGTGATCAAGGTCAACAGCAACAGTGATAAGTCATGTTGATAGCATGGACCCTAGATGTGATGTAATGAAAATGGTACTTTACCTCTGTGATCTTCCGCCCACAAACCCTAACCCCAGTCTATTCATACGAAACACTCCAGACAAAACTAAATTGAGGGACTTTCTATAAAACACCAGACCAGCACTCCTTAAAACCGAAGAAGTCACTAAAAACAAGCAAAGTCTGAGAAACTGTCAGAGCCAAGAGGAGCTTAAGGAGATGTGACAACTCTTGATATAATGTGGTCTCCTGGGTAGGATTCTGGGACAAAGAAAGACATTAGGTAATAACTGAAGAGATCGGAATAAAGCATGGACTTAGTTAATAATAACAATGCATCAGTGTTGGTTCATTAATTGTGACAAATGTACCATAATAATGTAAGATATTAACAATAGGAAAAACTGAGTGTGAGACTACAGAAACTCTGTGTTAGCTTTGCAACTTCCTGTACTTCTGAAACTATTCTAAAATATAAAGTTTATTTAAAATGGAATGGATGAATGTAGCTAATATTTATACTGAGGTGAAGAAAATTCTCGTTCACTGGAATTTCTCTGAATGTGATCAGAAATCTAAGGATGTGTTTGAAAGATATACTTTGATGAGTGCTTCTGGAGTCCAGGGTGGGCCTCCATGCTGTAAACCATAAAAGGTGAATCCTTATCCCTTAGGTAGGAGATGAGGAGAGGGATATGTTTTGTACAAGGACATATTCTTCTCTGGAGAGGGATCTAAATAACAAGTGGGAGAGAGAAGGCCCATGAAGACCAAGGCACAGCAGCGCCAAAAGTGTGATGAGCTATGAGAGAGCTTCCTTCTTCTGCAAAGTCTCCTTAATCGTGACACTCTTAGTGGGAGTGAATTTTTAAGTTTTTAATAGAAAACTGGTGAAGGCACTGAGTTTCATGTTGGGGTAAAGAAAGAGGAATCAAGGAAGTCAAAGCTTTTAAGACATTTTAAATACCCACAAGGATTTAAATTCCTTGGACAGGAGCCCTCCGGAGGACACTGAATGACCCAGGCTGGGATTGAGGGTTTCAAAGCAATGGGACAGAGATGTCCAGGGAAAGAAAGGGACCTTAGATGATGTCTGGGTAGATACAGACTGAAATTGTTGATGCAAACTGAAAATTACCCCCGTTATGAGAAGTGGGGTGCTGTCTCTGAACACTGGAGGGTTATTCACTAAATTAAGAGCATCACTCTGAATCACTGCTGTTGCCACTCTCTCTGTCTCTTTCACACACACACACACACCCCATGGCCAGGTGTCAGCAAATGTGTGAAACAAGCGAGTGTCATTTTTAAATTTTCTTTTGCCATTCTACCTGTTTTCAGTGTCCTTCTCCATTTCTCCCTCCAAATCCATGGCTATGGTGTTTCTTACACCTTTTTAAAGTCATGGACACCATCATTTTGGTAGCTAAATTCCAATGGCAATTTGCCCTAAAAAAAATAACAGCAGAGGGAAGAATATAATCAAGTAATTTCTAATGCCCTTACACTGTGGTTTTAACAGGGCTGGGAGAGGCATCTTGGGTGAGCTGTTGGTATTAGGATCACACATGAGTGCAATGTTTCTTCAGCTGTGGTCCCTGAGCCAGCTGTGTGGCATCACCAGGGAACATGTTACAAATGCTCATTCTCAGGCCCTGCCCCAGACCAACTACATCAGCAACTTGAGGGTGGGCCCAGGAATCTGTGTCTTAACAGGTCCTACAGGTGAGTATGGTGCTCCCTGAGTTTAAGAAACACTGGGCCATGCAGGAAGAGTGGCTCCGAACTTTGATATCATATAAGAATCACCCGGGAACTACACAAACCTACCCTTGCCTGGGCCCATCCCCAGAGGTTCTGACTCATGGACTACTTTTTAAAAGCCCTCAAGTGATTTTAATATGCAGCCATCCCTGAGAACCCCAAATCCAGGATCCAAATCCAGGATCCAAATCCAGGCCATGGCTCATCTTTTCCTCTAAGGACCCTGATTCAAACTTGAGCTACCAAGAGCGAGAATTAGAATTCCCGGGAGGCCTTTGCAAACTACTTCAGAGTTTCTGCTTAGGGAGGTCTGGGGTGGAATTCAAAATTTTACATTTCCAACAAGTCCCTCGGTGATACTGATGCTGCTGGTCTAGGGACCCTACTTTGAGAACCACTGGCCTAAGGTTTGGACCTGAGTGTCTACCCATCAGCTCCACTGCTGTCCTGCCTGCCCCCACATATAAGTGGCAGGACTCTGAGCATTAGGTTGCATTTTCTTTGAAATATGAAAAAGTTGGAATTATAAAAATTGCCTACATACACTTCCCCATGAAAGCGTTAGCCTGGCCCCTCCGGTCTCCACACTGGCCCCTCTCTCACCTCTCCCATCTTACAGCGCACTCACGCTGTGGTCGGCTGAGTAATGGTCCCCAGTGGTGCACCTCATCCCTGGTCCCTGTGGGTGTGACCTTACGTGGCAGAAGAGACTTTGCAAATGTGATTAAATTAGATATCTCGAGATGGGCAGAGTATCCTGGATTACTTGGAGGGTCCTAAATGAAATCACGAGGGTCCTTATAAGAGGGTGATTTGACAGAAAAAAAGAAGGCAACGTGACCACTGAAGCAAGATGCTCGACTGCTGGGTCAGAAGATGTGAGATGGAGCCACGAGCCAAGGAAAGTAGCTCCAGAACTCTAAGACATGGGACGATTCTTTCCTGCAGCCTCCTGAGGGGGCACAGCCTGGCCAGCACTTTGATTTTTGCCCTGGAAATGATTTGGGGTTCCTGACCTCAAGAACTGTGATACAAATGTTCTAAGCTACGAAATTGTGGTAATTTTTTACAGCAGCCACAGGAAACACATACACACACACACACACACACTGAAAAAGGAGCAAGAGGCCTTGGGAACAATCGGAAATCATATGTGGGGGTTTCCAACATGTTTTCCTATAACTCACTTTCTCCTCACACTCCTGGTAAATAAGCAAGAAGGGTGTTAGCAGGGCACCCATTTCACAAAGGAGCAGTTGTGGCTACTGTCATTTGCTCTAGGTGGGTGACCCAGGACTCAAACTTGGAGTGTGAGGCTCTGTCTCATGTTTTCTCAAGGGCCTCCCTTGAGAAGGGGAAGGGCCTTCGCTGAGAATGATGACTTACTGTCTGCGTGATGCCTGCAACGAATTACTTCCAGTGCCTCCTTCTCCTATCCTGTCATTCTTCACTCCCTCGTTTGGCAGGAATTAAATCATTGCTGCTCAGAAATTGCCAGGACATCTGCTTCCTATCACCATCCCCAGGGAACTGGGCTCTCTGACATCACAGCCAGAGCCCTAAAATGCTGTTGGAGACATCTAGAAGAGGAGCTGGCATGGCAGCTGAAAGCTGACAAAAGCTGCCCTTCAGAAGAAGTCGCCATTCAAGCCAGTGGAACCCAAGGGTTTAAACACGTCCCCACCAGCCAGTCATCGCTTGTCCCGATTTCCCCGATTCAACAAGCCTTGAATCTATTCAAGGAGCTGAATAGAGAGCAGCTTGTCGTGGGTCAGACATGTTCTCTGCAGGCCTGGGGCTGGGACAGGAGCCAGCAAGAAAACTGATCTTAAAGGCAAAGTGATAACATACTTTGGGGGGACGTGTGTGTCATATGCCGACAGGGCCGGCTGTATTCTTCAAAGTGGAGGAAAAAATCCACTTGCTGTAGAAGACTGTTAGTGGCGGTGCTTGAATCACCTGGGCTCACCTACCTTGCAGATGGGGGGCTTTTGCCTGATTGTGGGGACTGGGCCTGGTGGGAGTCTGGCAGGATCTGCACTCAGTGAACTACTTTAAGAGCAAGAGGCAAAAACAGCTTCTTGGGCTGGGGGCGCACGCTTGCTTCAGGGCAGCCCTGTGCCCAGCTCCAGCTCCTCTCTGAGGAGCTGCAAAGAAAAAGAACATTACGAATTCTCTATGCAAAGGGAAATAGCAAAGTTCTTTCAGCTAGAGTTTGTATTTAGGCAGTATTATGTTTAAATAACGAGTGTTTTACAGGCTCTGTGCTGTTCGATGCTATTTGAAAGGGGTCTTGTAATAGAACGTCGGAGAGAAATGGCCAGTGCTCCTTCACCTGGGGAAGAAAAGTGTGAGAGGGAAGGGTGTGTGTAGGATTCTGGTGTGCTCGGGGGCTGGACTCGCCCGCCATGCTGCACACGCTAGCCTTGCTCCGATCACAGGGTCACCCCTCCTAGCAGCTGACATGTATGTGTAATTGACTTCACACCCATGGCTTCGTGTGATCCCCCAGCAACCCTGGGAGGAAGGTCTATTTCCCTCACTTTGTGGATGAGGAAACAGAATCTTTCGGACACTTGCCCATTGCCAAGCAGCTGGGAAATGGCAGGGCTGGGGTGTGAACCCCAGGGCTTGGGTGGGGGAACTGACCTGCCCCAACCTGCCACATCCACAGCAAGCACGGCCTTCCCCCTCATGTCATCTGATCCTGCCGTCTGCACCTGAGAGCTGGGGAAGGCAGTCTAGACTCCCTGCCGCCACCACCCACTCACCCCGCTTTCTTTCCGTTGGAGGCCATTTGCCTCCAAGAAAAAGACTGACATAGATGAGGCAATGAGAAGTTAAAGAACTTGCCCAAAGTCATCCAACGACACAGACTCCAATGGTTGGGCTCCAAGGCCCACACTCTTAACTGTTATGCTAAACTAGGGATAAAAATAGAGCCTACCCTTTAGGGTTATTTTTCACCTTTAATGAGCAAAATGTATTCCAAGTTTAATGCCTGCCACATAATAGACTTTAAATAAGCACCAGCTAGTATTATTGCCCCCATTAAACATTAAACACCACAAAATTGCAGTGCGGAGCACCACTGGGTTTCCTCTCTTCTGTCTCTGCTGTAACATGTCACTTCTTATTGCTGTCTCTGTGCTCCTACATTTTAATCTTTTATTTTACACACAATTTAAAGGCCTCGTAGAGGAGACACATGTTGTGTTGCCTCTTTGGGGCATGCTTATGCCCAGTAACCCAGCGTGCCCTGGTCACAGCTGTAAGGACAAGGGTGTGACCCATGACCCAGTCACAGATCAGGCCGAGCCAATCAGATACTCTCTCAGGAATTTGGGACCAGGAACCTGAGCCACTGAGAGAAGATGGCTGGTGGGCCTGAGGTCTCCTAGAGTTGGAGCTGGCCTCAGCTCATGGGCAAACCAAAGTCACCCTCACGTTAGAGCTGTGGCAGAGTGGAGAAGCCACCATCCTGCTGGGAGACATGCAGGAGCATGAAACACGTGGGCAGGGAAGAACGGCCACATGATTTCATTCCAGAATGGTGAAGGGGTAGCCTCAATCCTCAAAGTTCAATTCCAGCCTAGGGGTGACCTGACTATGGCTCCGGTCCCTGAATTTCTGAGAGCTTGCCTGGAGTAAGACTTAGCTAACTTCTAGTTTGTTGGAGCTACTTTGAGTGGGTTTCTCTTCCTTGCAATATGCCTGAGTTTACCTTTGCCTCTCCTGCAGGGTAAACCCCTTGAGCGTCGTGTGGGCCCTTTCCCAGGGTCTTAGGGCTTACAGGTGAGAGGGCTTTCTAGTGCAGTGGCCCTCAGAGAAGCGTCTGCAGCCCCCTGCAGCGATCTGCAAGACCAAACTACTCTGATAGTGATACTAAGCATGGTGCTATCAAGTCACGAATGGGTAAAAGATCTATTCTAAATGTGAGATCTAGATCAATGGATTTTAATGTGACATATGAAAAGTTATTGATATAATTTGTGATTTCTCATTGCAAATAACCTTTAAAAAACTGCCACTTTCGAGCTTTGATGTAGTATCAAAGAAGAATGTCCATAATTACCTGAAAAGGAGTATCTAAACTTCTCTCCTCTCTTCCACCTACATCTAGTGAAGCTGGATTTTTTCAGGCACTTCAGCCAAAGTGACACGTCACCGCACACGGAATGCAGATCTGAGAATCCAGTTGTCTTCTATTAGGTCAGATAGTCAAGAGACTTTATTGGTTTAAATGAACTAACAAATACAATAGTATCTCAATTTTAATTTTGAATATGGTAAATATTGATAGATACAAAAGGCTCTTCTGGCTTCTTGACAATTTTTAAGAATGTAGAGAGGTCCCAAGGCCAAAAAGTTTGAGAATTACTAATCTGGTGCAGCCACCCCATGGCTAATGAAAGGATACCTTTTGCAGCACTCCTGAGTACAGTCACCTGGTCTCAGCCCAATCTTTTCCTGGAATAGGAAGCTTGCTAATTTTCTAGTGATCTTGTTCCACATGTTGAATTGAAATCTGCTTCCTTGTACGCTTCCCAACTTGGTCCCACTTCTGGCCTCAGCAATCATGCAAAATAATGTCTTTCAGACATCGTCACCTGTTGGAAGGCAACCATCCCCCGTCCCCTTCCTCAGCAAAGGCTGCCAGCTCCTTTGGCCGCAGTGCTCTGGCTTGGTTAGGGTAGCCTTCATCTCCCACTCACCCATGTTTGTACACATTCCAGGTTCTCACTGTGCCAAGGGCCTTTCTTTTTATTTTTTCCAAGGTTAAGGGTATTTCTTAAATGGCTGGTATTTTTATAAACCTGGCCCTAGACTAGTTGAGCTTCTCTATAGTAATGTTCCTCAGTCACGAAGTTCTATTTTGTTCCTCCTTGGTATACTTCTGTGAGTGTTTGCAAGCACCCTGCTCACTTCCTGAAAGGATACAAATGTGAACCCTCCTTTGCTTTCCCAGATCTCCTGGCCCCCACCCCCCTCTCCTGGGAAGGGGGAGACGTCTCTAGCCTCAAGTGAGGCAGTAGTCTCAGTGCTGGCATGATGGGGCAGGTGACCGACCCAGGGGTTTAGGACAAGCCAGAGAACCAGTGTCCACATCCACCCCTCTTCTTCAACCTCACCTTTGTCTGCAACGAGGGTGGCATTTTGATCTCCCCGTGTCTGCCTCCTGTGTCTGTCCCTCATGTGGTCTCAAACCCAGACAAGGAAAGGAATATTACTTACTGGGTTCCCTCAAATTCCAGCTCATTTTTTCCTTAACTAAATTATAGGCTTAAAAAATTGATCTAAATCTTTGAATTAGCAAACTTCGAATGATCATAAACTCTGGGAAACGTATCCTCTGGTATCAGCGTTGACCACTGCTGGGCTCCTTGGGACAGAGGTCAGGGAGTTAGTTCTCATGTGGAAATGAGAGCAGTCTGAGAAGATAGATTTGGTGAGAGGAGAATATAAGCTGTCCCTGGAGTTGGGCACAGGGGACGTGGGGCCGGGCAACAAGGGCTTTCCCTGTCCGTTGAGAACAAGGCCTGTGACACATGTCCACACTTAGACAGCCATCTGGAGGCAGCTGGAATACAAATTCTGTTATTTGGCATTCAGTCCTGCCTTCTTTACTCTGGAAGACTACCTTTTACCTTTTAAAGTACTGGCCTGAAAAATTTCCACCCTTGATATGCTACAAGAGTAACTTTCTGCATTCTTTTTTCTTTTTTAACTTTTGTGATTCCTGAAATTGTAGCAGCCACAGAATCTCCTCTGCTGTGGCCAAGCCAGCTAAGCTTGATCCAAGCAAGATACTGACTTAAAATAGTCTGTCCCTTGGATACAGAGGTAGAGGGCAGATTCATGAATACTGGGCACTTTGAAAAATGTGAATATGTAAAATCGGCAGGTTGTCACGCAAGGTTGAACAGGAAGAGTGAGAAGAGAGGGCATTCGGGACAGACCCTGTTGTGCCAAATCCAGTGCGGAGGAGACGAGGTGCTGAAAGGTGGTTACGGCAGCGATGACCGTAAATGAACAGTGAGGGAGTTATGAATGGAATCCAACTCTGGGCTGCAAAATCACCTCTTCCTGCTCATCATTTGGGGAGAATCGAGGGGCACTCATTTAATTACTTTCTGCGATCGGTGCTGTCTTGTCACTGAGTTCTCAGAAACCCTTGGTAAACTTACATGTCATTTGCTGTCAAATGAGTCTTCAAGAACAAGTACCGCTCTAACCGGGGTTCTGTGCTAACTACTAAAGACAGCTCGGGGACTGTTTGAGAGGCACACGTTGGCTCCTCGGAAGTCTTGGGTGTTCTCCCTGCAAAAACTGCAACGCTGATTTACTGCAGTGACAGGAGTAGCCTGACATTTTGCTCGCGCTGGAGTGGTGTTGGCGATGGCAATCTGACCTTTCGGGAGGCTGTGGCTCGCCCGAGGCGGGCAGGGATCCTCCTGGGGCTTCACCGGGCTTGCGAATGACTTACTATTGCTGGGAGAGTGATGCATGCCTCCTGATATGTTAATTTATTAATCTGTCCCCATCCACACTCTGCTTCCCTTGTACAATTTCCTTCCAGGCTTCAGGAAGTTATTAAAAAGGTTTAATGTAATTCGGACTAGGTTCAAAACTATTTTAAATTTTGAATTGAACTATTCGAAAGCACAGTTCTTTATGCAACAGTGAAAAAACCCAGGCTTAGCCTTGGAAGACCTGGTGGCAATTTTTATTACTGTGGGCCCTGGGCCTCAGGTCCTTCCTGGGTCAAACAGGGATAATTGCACCTGCTTTACATAACTACCGTGGAAAGTAAATAAGAGACTGGGTTTCTGAATGCCTCGTACATGATAGGCACGTAGAACACCCCCAGTCCTTTCACTGCCCCCTCTCCTGACCTCTCTCCCTCCCTTGGTTCTTCTTTTTCAACCTCCACATTCTCTCTTTCTCGCCGACGATTAAATGAATTATGTAGCCAGATGAAGTTGACCTTTAATGTAGTCAAACAAATGGTGGTATATCTACTTTGCACCCAGTGTCATAAATACAATAACTCTTATTTATATCATGCCATATACTTTAGGATGTGCCTTCAAATACATGATCTATGACTGGGTATTTTGCCTAAACTAAACAAGTGAAATCTTAGTGCCGTCGTATGTCAAACCCCATCTTAGAAACTCAATTAGGCATAATGAATCTATCCCTGCATCTTGCCAGTCGTGTCAACATGACTTAGCCAGTGTAGATGCCAAATATGCCAATGAGTGAGGAGTGCGGCTTATCCCGGAGTTAGTCCATTGAACAACATTCTGTCTTCTTGCTATGGTGTGGAATTGCAATCGCTGATTCTGGGCAGGGCAAGGGTGTGGTTGGAATGTGTCTCTGGGGTCCTCTCCGCTCTACTCTTTCACTGATCTCATCATTTTAGTAATTAAGGTGTTCATCTTTTTACCTCTTAGGAAAAGAAAGAGTGATAGACACTTTTACACTGAACAGTTCATAACTCAATGATTCATGCTTCCCAGGGGTATCTAAATGTTTAAAAAGCACCAAACACTCCCTGTCTCCATCTCATTTCTAGGTTTCTCTTTTGACATTTGTGACAATGTCGGCGTTCCTCCAGGTTCTGCTCTAGGTGCTCCACACCATCTCCCAGGGCCTGCGTCTCCACTTCTGGAGAGTCGGAGATCCTCATATGCTGAGTGCTCCCCAAGCCATGTGCATCCTCATCTCTCTCCTGAGCTCCAGACCCCCCAGTAGATATACCTGGGGTGGCTCTACTTGGTGTCAGCAGCCTGGCAAATTTGATGTGTTCAAACTGCAGGCCATCATCTCCATCACATCTAGCCAGACTCCGTCTCCTCCTGCTCTGTGAATGTGGCGCTATCTACCCATCTGCTAAGCCAGGGACCTAGACACCATCTTGCTCTTCCCTTTGTCTTATTTTCCACCACTGATCACCATGTCTTGTTGATTCTGCCTCCTAAGTGTCTCGAGTTGTGTTCACATCTCTCCATCCCTACCCACAACACCCTAGTCAACCTTCTGTCACCCTCACCTGGAATATCACCGTGAGTCCTAGTCAGTCTCATCCCTTCCTGTCTAGACAATTCAAAACATAACCGAAGCGATTTTCCGCCAGAGTTTCTATCTCTTTATCCTTCCGTACTGCATTTCTGGAGGACTCCTCAGCCTGATCCTGTAGTGCATGAGTTCACTATTCACCAGTTTATTTCCAATGTATTACTTTTTCCTACCCAAAAGTCCTGAAGATTTTTCTCCTACTTTTATTCTAAAATAATTTAAAAAGTTTGCTTTTCATTTAGGGCTTTTTATCCATTTTGAGGTAACTTTGTGTGTTGACTTTTTTCTCCTATGAATTGATCGTTGTGAAATCATTTGTTGAAAAAACTATTCTTTCCCATATTAAATTATCTCGGCAGCTTTGTTGAAAATCAACGCATGCACGCACACACACACGTGTATGTGTGTGTGTGTGTGTGTGTGTATACACATATGTGTATATAGTTTATTTCTGGACACTCATTCTGTTCCATTGAATGAAACATCTATTCTTACACCGATACCACCCTGTCTGGCTTATGTAGCTTTGTAATCATATTGAACTCAGGTAGGATAAGTTGTCCAACTTCTTTCTTCTTTTACAAAATTATTTTGGTTATTCAGGATCAATTGCACTACTTTATAAGTTTTAGAACCAGCTTGTCAATTTCTACATCAAAGCCTTCTGGGGTTTTCATGCGGGTGGTATTGATGCCATAGGTCACTTCACGAAGAGTGTGAGACTCTTCCAACAATACACTTTCATCCCCTCTACACTGGTTGTACTAAGATTGTCAAACATTTTTCTTCTACATATAAACCCCACAATGTTGTTATTTTCTGAAATTTTTCTTTTGAGAAATTTCTTTAAAAGAGAGAAAATAATATATTTACTCACATATCTACCATTTCTGGTACTTTCCATTCCTTTTTAATGACCTGAGTTTACCTCTAGAATCACTTTTTTGTAAGTCTGAAGAAATTCTTTTAGTATTTCTTGCAGTATAAGTCTGCTGGCAATGAATTATCTCAGCTTTTGTTCATCTGTGTTGTTGAGTATCTGGATTTTGTTGTCTTCCTTTAAACAGTATTGAGTTTTGCTTTGGCAAGCAGTTAAGTTACCTGCAGATCAGTTTGATAAAATAATCCTCAAAAGAGGGGTTTGTTTTTCAGTATTGTTACTCTGCATTTAGAGTGGCCTTTATGCCAGGGCTTTGTTTAGTCCTGCTAACTGGCATGACCAGTGTCAGGTCACTGTGGTGTATCCCAAGTGTTCAGTGATCTCTCTCCATTTTTTTCTGGACAAAGAGAAAATGTCTCTGATCCCTGTGCAAAGTTTGGGTGCTTTTTAACTTATAACTCCGCAGTAGCTCTCCACATAGTACCTTCCATGTGCACACTTACTATTCAGCGGAAGACTCCATTGAGCTTTTTCATTTTGTAGCTCCCTCCTCTCTAGTACTCTGTTCTGAAAACCCTTCATCCTCACCGAACTCCAAGCTCTGTCTCCCATACCAGTGGGCCTGCTGTCCTCTGCGTAGGTCCCCCTCCCTGGTCCACAGTCTGAAAAATGTCTCCAAGCAGAAAACCAGGGAGATTGCTGGGATTCCTCAGTTATTCCCTTTCTGTTGGGGAGCACAGTGCTATGCTGGTTGTCCAAAGTCTGGAAACAATTGTCTCCTGTATTGTGTCCAGTTTTCTAGTTACTTATGACAAAAGAGTTTGTCTGGCACCAGTGACTTCATCATGCCTGGAAGCAAAGGTACCTGTAGCATCTTCTAATGTAAGAACTATGGCTCGAGCAGTGTCTTCAACATCCATGGTCCCATTTCCAAAGACAAAGACCCATGCAAAGCACAATGCCAGGCCCCCTGGAGCATTAAATACTTGTGGATTAGTTGTTATGTGTAAACATATAAATGTGCAAAATAATTTCGTCGAACATTATAATTGTGTTAAGATCTCATGGGATGAGGATCTCTATGTTACAGTTAGAGCCAACTTCCCAACACTATAGTTTTAATTTCCATCACATATAGTTTTCTCATTAAAGATTTTTTGTTATTGTTGTTTTATCTGTTTTGTATGTGTGTGCGTCAGCTTGTAATGGCATTTCAGTTGTGTTCCCGCGCAGCACACTTTCTACACTAACCCTGCAATAACAAGTACTTGGCTGAAGCCGGCCACCCCACCCTCACCACGCTGGGACTTAGGCCCACAGCAGGGGAGGTTAACATGTTTGCTGTCCAGTTTGGGTCACTCCATAGCTGAGGTCTTGATGACACACATCTTGCCACCCAGTGCTTATTTACCGATTAAATTTCTTTCCACATTTTCCCTCCCTTAGTCTCCACTTTGTTTTTTTCATTTCGTTTTGTTTTGTTTTTGCTTGTTTGGTTGGTTGGATGTTTTGATTTTGTTTTTTGGTTCCCAATGATACTTTCTGTTTTCCCATTGTACTTCCTCTACTTTAAAGTTGACAAGGTTTGGGGTTGGCCGTTTTCATTTGCTCACTGACTTTGTGCCTCAGCTCCATCTCACCAGCGCTGGTCATGGAGAAAACAGAAGGGTAGTGGTGCCCACCGTCAACTTAGGAAAGTGTTCTTCCTCCTGTTATCTTGCATAGTGACCCTGGACACCAGAACCCAGCTCCCCAGCTCTTGCCTGGGGTTCAGACTTCCCAACACAGTTCTCACTGGGCCTGAGCACTCTCCTTCCTTTCTAACCTTCCTCGTCTCCTCCCCAGCACAGCTGAACTGTTTTCTAAGCCAGTTGTTCCGAGTTGCAATCTCAGCCTTGGAAAAACAGCCTGATCCTACAGAGTGCTGACTGGTAGTGGCTCTAGCAGAGCGAGTTCCTTAGGAGAGGGAGGGCCAGTGAACCAGAAACCCAAGGAAACGGTTCAGTTTCAGTCTCAGGAGTCATTTGGGGGACTGCTCCTTACTATAGCTTCCCCATTCCCTTCTATGCCCCTTTCAGCTTGGGGACCGAATTCAGAGAACTGAACCCACCAAGTTTACTGAAAGACAAGTGACCTCTATGAATGAATGTAGCAACTCTATAAAATGGTAGTCCTGGAAATAGCTATTTCACCATTCTAAAAATTTTGCCATCCTTGATTATATCAATTAACATGCTTTAAATTCTCCCTTTTCTACAGGCAGAGAGCTGGAGCAAGGAGTTTATCTGCACAGCGTAGCTTGGCTAACATTAATAATTGTTGTTTAAATAATCACCCAACTATTTGAATGTCTAAAGTCTTTGGGGAAATTGAAAGGCTTTGTCTTGTTGGCAGTAGTAATTGTATGTGCAGCAACAG
Organism: Indri indri; assembly: GCA_004363605.1. Lineage (NCBI taxonomy): Eukaryota > Metazoa > Chordata > Mammalia > Primates > Indriidae > Indri > Indri indri. The sequence continues at coordinate 15,987 of RJWJ010026970.1, forward strand.
GGTATGAATGACTAAAGTCTTCTACTGTGGGCCCTTTGCATTTTTGTCATCCTCAGGAATTTTGATGAAAAAACAAAAGCCGATTCAGAAAAAAAATTTGCATCCAAGCTTTGTATAAATGATTAGTTTCACTCAAATCCATAGTCAGTGGTATTTAATCAGAGTCCTTTTCATCAAGATGTTTGACAATTAATCTTGGGCCAACTAAACATTCAGTTGATTTAGATGTCAGAGTTCCATGGAACTGAAGCCAATTTTTTTAAACAGAACAAATTTTAGCCAATGTAGTTTTCTCTGAAATCCCCCCAAAGATATTTATTTTAATTTTCCCTCAATAAGAGGCTGGTGCGACTAATTGAGCTGTTTGGGGTTTTAAGGAAGCATTTATCTTCTGGAATTTTCTTTTATTCTCAGAGTATCTGAATGCTTATGGCTCTTTTTCATGCTGTGCAAAATGTGACTTGCTCCATATAAAAAGCAACGCATAAGAGAAACCAAAATGCTCGGTACAATCAACATGAGCTGCTTCTATGTGGCATCTTAAAGGAGACAGAACTGCTCACTGCATCCAAGTCTGATCTTGAGCTTGACAATGCAGGTCTGGATGTGGTGAGGAGTGGGAGGACAGCAGGTGGAAGGGGATGCATGGATGTGCACAAAGTATATTAGTTTTAAAATTATACAAAGTCCCCAGCCATTCAATGAAGCGCCTTGTTGCTTCTTATTAATGGAAATGGATGTTCTTATTTTTCCCCGGTCAGAGTCCACTGTTGCTGTCCGTATGCTATTCAAAGTATCTGAACCCTTCCAGATGCCAGTCCGTGTGGGTGTAAGACAGGAAATGCACAGTGGTTTTGGCCCAAGTACAAATATGTGAAGTCTAACAGAGGATGCTCTGTGGGATGGCCCCTCTTATTTTTATACTCTTCCAGGCTAGGTGTTGAATCACGAGGAGCCCATCTCTGTGGAAATTTTGGTGTATCAGAACACTTTGGGTCTTAAGTGACTTTGTGTCCTAGTGAACTAATTTATGCCTTGCTTAAGTTAATTGGAACGATCGTGGGCTCGCTCCTTCTACACAGGTCAGGAAAGGTGTGAGCATGGCAGTCTCAGGGCCCAGCCAGATCCGCAGGGTGCCCATCGCTCATCCCTCCTCTTCCTCTGTGATGTCTTTCTTCTCCCTCCCTGCAGACCACTTCTCCGCACGGTGCCGACACAGCCACCAACATGCCCTGGACTCCCCCTCGCACAGCCTCAGCCACACCGAGTGATGCTGCTGCTGACACAGGGAAGGGACTTGTATCGGCTGTCCACTCCTGGGTTGCCCAACTGAGGCTGGGGAGCCGGTCGCCTAGGAGGGGAAGCACATGTTTGGGACAGAAGGAGTGCCTGGTAGAAGCAGACAGAAAGGGGCGTGTCAGTGCAAGTGCAAGGCAGACAAAACAACTCTCCCCACAAAACAAATCTCCCCTTTGCATGGCAAGATGGGCACGTATCTCACTGCAGGTCGTTAATCCAATTCTGGTCAGTCACAGATTTTCTAAGGTCTTTTATCTAATATCATTCTGATATGGTCATCATTTAATGGTTTCAAACCAAAAAACAGCAAGCAGTGATCTAACCCACCTACAAATTTCTCCAACCATGCAAAGAGAAACAGAATTTTGTGGTTTTCTTTATGTGGTTTCCAACCATCCTCTACAGCACAAGCATAGTAAAATGCATAATTAAACAGGACTGTACATTCATTGAGGGCAGGGGGCATGTCCTGTTCATCTTAGCTTCCCTAGCAGTGCCTCACACATAGAGGCACTCTATAAATGCTTATTAAATTAATTTTTTGGCAAAAAGTGCTCTACCAATATATGCTGGAATAAAGACGGACTTGGCAAAGCCCCACATAACCCGATTGCATGGAGCTCCCTATGCTGTAGGGAGAGAGCACCTCTGACAGGTGAGGGCCTGATAGCGTCCCTTTTGGGGGCTGGACACTGTGGGACTTCCGCAGGAGTCTGGAGCCACAAGCACGCCCCGTGGACTGGGCATCCGGCAGGAGGCTGGAATGTGTTTGTGGTTGCTGTGCAACTCTGAGAATTTTATTGAGTTCCTTTGGTCTGAAGCTCTCATGACATTACATTAAACTACATATCATTACAAAAAATAATTTTAAAATACACCAAGATTGCTACAAAGGTAAGATGTTACATTTATGGCAAAATTTGGCATATGTTGGAAGCCAGAAGTGCCTGTTCATGCGTGTTGTATAGTTCCACCCATTTAAAAACTGCCTTCATCACTACTGATGCATGAACTTCTGCACTCTTGACACAAGTCACGGCTGAGGCTTTCCCTGGTGTGTCCACTCCTGCTCTTGGTCTATCTCCCTCCCAATGGCCCAGGCAGGCGAGGGTCCTGCATCATTCATTCGGCAAACACTTTCCCCTCCTGTTGATTTTCTTTCCTCCTGTGCTGAGCACCCTCCTTTTTCTCCCCAGGTCTTCCCAGATGTGCTCCTGGCCCTCCTCCCTGCCTGTACGTCTGCTTCTTGGGACTCTGCCTCCTGGAGTCTCTCAGGAGTCCCCAGCCTGAGGCACTGCTAGCTCCATGGTGGTGCTCAGATGAGAAAAGGGTGCTGTTTGGGCTACCTATGGCTGCATTATGAACCACCCAAACCAGTTGCAGGAGCAATGGTGATAGCTCATTATTTCTCAGAATTTCTGTGAGTTGGGCAGCTCAGCTGGACCTGGCCAATCAGCTTCAATCAGCTGGGAGCTTGCCAGGGTCAGACATACCATGATGCCTCTTCCCACATGGGCACTCTCTGGCAGGAAAGTTGGGCTTTTCACACGGCAGCTGACTTCCCAGATGGGAAAAAGGGGGCTACCAGCTCTGGGCTGGGCCATCCCAGAATGTCACTTCTACTGCATCCTATTGGTAGCATTGGCAAACTTTTTCTTTAGTGGACCAACTAGTAAATATTTTAGGTATGAGGGCCATAGGGTCACTGTCACAGCTACTCAATTCTGCAATTGTAGCATGAAGTAGCCACAGAAAACAATACATGGCTGTGTTCCAATAAAACTTTATTTACAGAAACAGGCAGTGGCTGGGTTTGAGTTGCAGACCATGGTTTGCTGACCACTGCTATTAGTCAAACAGTGCCAAGGGCAGCCCAGGTTGAGGGGAAGGATGGCACATGCACAAGGAGGGAGACTTGATGCCAGCCTCTGTGGCCCCAGCTGGTATTGTGTGAGGCCCTGGCCTTCATGAGCTAGTGGCTAAAGGACAGAGAGGCCAGCAGGGCCACCATGATGACCAGAGATAGCAGATCCTTATAAACTCACAGCTAGGAGGGAGGGAGAGATGACCTTTCGGTGTCCTCAGGAAAGGACACCACACCACAAAGCCCATATCTGCAGGAGCAGCACCTGCCAGCGAGCTGGGCTCTGTAGCCTCCCCAGCTTCTCTCCCTGAAACCTACAGCCAACAACCTCACCTGCCCATGGCATTCTGCTCGTCATGATGGCAATTCTGCTTTGCTCTGGAGGAATAAAAATCAAGAAGACTGAAGCTCAGGTGTTTTCCTCTTATGTACTCCTTTTATGCATTTATATCAATATGGCTAATATTATTAGGACGAAACATATTGAAGGGGAAGATGAAGGAAAGGGAGTAGAAACATCAGGTAGGCAAAAGGGATCTGCCATGGCCACGTTGAAGCAGAACAGGGGTACTCTGAAAAGCTTGTACGGGAGCCAGGAAGACCGTACATCCTTGAAATGCAGAATGCAGAATTCTCGTCCTCCTGCCCTAGGTGTGCGGTACAGAAGCCAGAGTGGAGAAGCAAGGTTTGCGTCCGTGAACTGCAGTTCACAACTAAAGGATGGGGCTAGGGGTAGCTGATGGAGCATCTCACAGGGTGGGCAGCAGATGTCCCTCAGGAGACAGGGTCTGTGCACAAGGCTTTGCATTCAGCCTCACAGCAACCCTGCAGTGAAACTTAGGACCTTTCTGGAGGATGTGCCCAGTAACCCTCAGAAGAACGTCCAAGAAGGAAAGTTGAGCATGTCACAGAGAATGGGAACTGAAGGAAGACATCCTGACATAAATATCTCATGGTTATCGCCAAGACTAGAATATGGCAAAGGAAGAGACCAGCTAATGTAAATTTCAGAGCTAACAAGGGGCTATTAGGATTACAGATTAGGTGGAGAGGGTAGGGCCTACTCCAGAAAGCATTGTTAGATAAGACAGAATGGACATCAGCCCACTCTAGGGAAGAACTTTCTTATGATTATAGAAGAGTTCCAAAGTAGGAATGGCTTCCCCTGGATGGTGAACCCTTGATATTAGGAATGTGCACGCAGAGGGATGGATAGTTCCTGCACTGGGTAGGTTTAATGACATTGGTTGTAAAGACCCATGAAACTCACTCTCTTTCCTCTCAGGAGTTGGCACTCTTTTCTGAGCTTGTGGGACCCTTTGGCTTCTGCCTGCCACACTGGTGCCTGGTCTCTGGCCTCACCCAGTTTCTACAGCCTCGCTTGAGGCTTGGCACAAGGTGACTATTCAATACACATTTGGCGAATGACTAAATGGCCCCATACATCCTCGTCATCACTGTGGAGGTTAAAAAATGTAGATAAACACAAACTACCATATGATCCAGCCATTACTTTTTAGGGATTTACCAAAGAAACATGAAAATGTGTCCACACAAAGACGTGGATACAAATGTTTATAGCAGCTTTATTTGTAATGGTCAAAAAAATAGAAACAGCACACATATGCATTAACTGGTGAATAGACAAATAACTTGCCCTATGTCCATACAACAGAATCACCAATAAAACTCATCAATAAACGGAATACACTACTGATACACCACATGCATGCATGTGAAAACATTATGCTAAATGAAAGAAGCTGGACACAAAAGAGTCCATATTGTCTGACTCCACTTATGTGAAATTCTGGAAAAGGGAAAACTAGTGGTAGAAAGCAGGTCACTGGCTGCCAGGGGCCCCAGGGTAGGGGGAGGAGAATGACACAAAGGGAAATAGGGAAATATTTGGGGGTGATGGACGTGTTCTGTGTCATGATTGTGTGGTGGTTATGCAACTGCAGACATTTGTTAAAACTTGTTGAATGGCACAATTTAAATATGAACAATTTATTCTACTTCAATTATACCTCACATTAGAAAATGTAAATGCGCCTGGACTCAGTTTTCAAGCTGGGACAGTTGGGGAAAGTCCTATTTAAGTAACTCAGCAGATTGCATGATGGAGAGTGGAGCCCCAATAAGTTCCCTTATGGCTTGGGTTCCCGGGACCACATGTCCTGTGACTGGTGCCCAGGGTCTACCCGGATGGAGGGAAGAAGGATAACCTTGCTTATCCACAATGGCTACAGGGGGCCAGTGTGTGGCTGTGGCCTGTGATCCTGTCATTCCTGCCTTGGGGCAGGAGCTTCCCCACTCCTGGGACTCTCGACGTGAAACAAGACTAATGGGAAGGACCTCTGGGAGAGACCTGTGACGAGCCCCCTCAACCCCTGAACCTGGAATCTCTCCAGAAGTTAGGGCTACTCCACCCATTCCTGTACCACCAGGCAGCTCTCCAAGGATGAGAAACACCAGTTAGGTGGTAAACAATGACTCAGGAGTGTCCATCAAAAGCTGGAGGCTCTATCCAACGCAATATGTATGAAAAATGACTTAAAAATACCTCCCCCACAACACACACACAGTGGGGAGGAAACAGCAAAGACTAAATCTCACAAAGGAAATACCTAAACTATTCCAAGCCAATATGCGAATATGATATGAATGGCATTATAACCATCAAAGGCGAGGGAAATTTCCTGTGTAAATACCCTGGATGAGACAAGGATGTCGAGCAGAATCTCAAGAGGCAGCGACACGGTTTAGTAGAGAGGGATGACTTCACCCTGGAACCACGAGTTGGAGACCATGAAACTCTATGTAAGGTACTTTGTAAATATCAATCACTTTTACAAATCTTTATCATTCTTGTTTCTAATAATACCACCCTTGATTCGTTTTAGCCCTTAAAATGCCAGCTCTGAGACAGTTTTCAAAGAGCTTGAAGAATCTAATTACAGTCACTGCTCCTTGTCCCAGTAGCATTTGGGTGCTGCTGCCCAACTAGACGGATAGCCCCTGAGCGCAAGAACTGGGGCTCATAGCCTCCTGCCACAGCACTCAGTGCTTGTCCTCTGAGCACCCCACAGAGGCAGACTGGACCTCCGGAGTAGAGGGTAAGAGCTCAGGAGGGACAGAAGGTCAGAAAACTTGGACACTGGTGAAAACTGCTGACAGACAATGACAACTTTGAGCCCTTGGGTTCCTTATCTGTAAATGGTGGCTCTATTCCTGTCCACTTTGTAGGATCTAGGGGAGGTGTCAAACAGGAAATCATAGAGCACCATTTACACTACAGGCTTTAGATGACTAGAGGCAGCCACTCTTCCTGATGGGTGCCCAGACAGCTGCTGAGTGGATAAAATGCTTAAGGGAGTTGATATTGCTATGGCTGCTTTTTCCTTCCCTCCATGAATAGTGGCTATTTTAT
>RJWJ010026971.1:0-10129 GCA_004363605.1 Indri indri
ACCTCCTCTGGTGTGAGGACCATCCCAGGCATGGCCTCTGTCGCGCCCACACAGGGAGAGCTGTAGTAGAACCAGTTCTCAAGCCAATCCATCCCGACCTGGGAGTCTTTGGCCCTCCCGCCACTCCCAGACTCAGAAACAGCACTGTGCACAGGCTGTGGCTTTCCCAGCAGCCACCTGGAAGGGTCTTTTGTTGCACAGCCCAGGAGTGCTAGGGAGTTCTCACACTGTAAGGTCTACTCTGAACAAAGAGAAACAGGAGGGACAAAGGAGCCAGCACATGAACTCACCCCCCTCACTCCTTGGTGGACCACTCTGTGCACCATAATTCCATATGGCGGCCCGACCACCCAACCCACCGTGTGTTCTCACGAAGCTGTAGCCAGCTTCCTAAGGCGCCACTTTGTACTTGCTTTTTCTCCATCCCTGATTGACTTCCCTTTTCCTCTCTCTTGCTGCCCTGGAATTGTACCCCCTCTCTTCTAATAAAACATTAGCATATTTAAAAAATCTTCTTAGACTTCCCAAGGTCCTTAGGACACAAAAGCACAAGTTTCCATGCAGCCACTAAGGCTCTGCCCATCTGGCCTCACCACCTCTCTGTCTCCCTCTGCCCCTTTAGAAACCTCTCCCCAGACTCCCCTGCCTCAAGACTTTTGCCCAGGCAGTTCCCTTTGCCTGGAATCCTCTTCCCTCCCTTCCTTGACCTAGTTAATGCCTTCGCGTCTTTCACCCTCATTCCCTTCCCAGCACACCCCACCCTGCAACCAGGGCTTGGCACATCCCTACGTTACGTGAGTAAATGGGTAGCATTTACTTGACATTTCATTAAGTAGTGTTTCACTAAGTCCTGTTTTTCAATTAGGAAAGTGTGTTGGTATACATTGTATCATATAATGCGGGTCAAATCCCATCAGAAGAAAATGCACAAGTAATTTCATTACACCAGCATTCTGTCGTGTCAAATAGTTTGAAACGGGGAGACAACAGGCCTGGGACTTTGAGATCCTACTTATGGAGGGATTCTGTTGCAACCTCTTTTGTGAATTTGACCTGCATGTGCTTTAATGAATTTTTAAACTATCCTCCTTCAGGCTGCCAATTACAGTCAATTTTCACTCATCTAAAAATCATAAACAGTAAATTAAGTTGAACATTACTCATTTAATACTTCCCTGTGGGCTTTCAATTTTTCCCTCCCCAAAATTAAGAAGACCCTATTGAATATGTAAGTATGAATTTTCAAGCTATTTTCTCAGAGGAGTATGAGAAATTTTAACTTTATTTTTTTAATGAAACAATTTCTATCCCAAGCCCCCCTTTTTTCCCTGGAGCTAAAAACTTAATCTTGCCAATACATGTGGAGCTCAGCTGGGTTGGGGTTCTTCTTTTCTGCTCCCACCCTGGTTCCTCGTTGTGGCATTTGAGTTCTGGACCTCTGCTCTCATTAGGGTTATGAATCTGTCTTTCAAGAGGGAAGATTCTGTCAAATCCTCAGGCGTGGTCACCCCTCCATGCTGACATCTGTTGAGGTGTCCCCGCCATTGTCTCCGGTCTCAGATATGGCGTGGCATCAGTTAGGGTTGTGTTTCATTCCAAATATTGTCATCCTGACTCTCGGTGAGTTAAACCAGTGGTTCTCAACGTCCGGTGTTAACATTGTTATCACTTTTGGCCCCTGTAGTGGAAGATGGCAGAGGAAATGAGAATGGTGCTGGCTGTTGGGTCAGCCAACCACCAGTTTCTGTCCAGGACTTTTGGGTTCTACATGGTGGCGTCGCCTGTGTGTGGTGATGAACCTTCACGTCCACGAACACCCCTCCCTCTGCTACTTGCCACCTGTCCTTGAAGCCCTGAGGCTTCTGTGCTGTCATCTTGATGGTTCAGGGCCACAGGGAACTTGGTTTCTCTTCCCCAGCCCAGACTCTTCCTGCGATTATCTCTGCACCACGACACGTACAACTCCTGCAAAGCATCCGCCCTCTCTATGCTCAGGTGCCCAAACTTATTGGGGAACTCTTCGCTCTCCATACCCATGGAGACATAAGGAGAGTTGTAGAAAGGCAGGGCACGACATTGGCACCCCTTGTTACTGAACAAACCCTCTTCTCCTCCATCCCCGTGAGAGAGTTCCCTCTTTTAAAAATCTCATCTTGAATAGAAAAACAAATACTGGTACAAAATGTATTCTGCAAAATTGCTCTGACTACACCAGGAATGCATCTTAAAAGCCAAGCATTCGAAGCTTTTTCTTTTTTTCTGTCTCTGTTCTAAAGCAATGAAGCCTCAGATATAGCAGTCTGGAGGAGGCGGGGGTGGAGGGCTGGTGCAGGGTGGAAGAGATAGTGAGAGAGTGTGGGAGGCATGGGACACTTGACGGTGTCCTGACAAATCTGGGATGACTTCATAAACACTAGCTGCTGCTTTCAAAAACATCTTTGGAAGAGAATATTGTACAGATGTTAAAGCGTGTTGGTGGGGGGTGTCTCCCCTAATGCTGTGTCTCCAAAGTCCAAAATAGCAATGTGCAAAGACATCTGTCTCCAACCCAGTTATTTTGAGATGAAACCTGGTGGAGTGGAGGGAATAGTGGGGTAAGAATGGAAAGAATTGGGTTCTCTATCCAGATCTGTCACGTCCTAGCTGGGTAATTGCAGCCAAACCACTTAATCCCTTCGAATCTTCGATTATGTGGCCTATAAAAGGGCAGAGGAAACACCTGTCTGCCTACCTGGCACGTATTTTTGCACCCATTTCACAGATAGTGGTTGCAAAGGTCAAATGAACTAAGGCACTTTGAAATAAAGCAGTGATTACACAAATGAAAGGTCATGTAAGTATAACTATCTTCTGTCTTATAAACCAAATGGGGAGTTTATTATATGCTTTAATAGAACCAGGGGGGTTTTTTTACCCACATAAATTCCAATAATGTTGCTAGACTTACCCCATGGTTGTCTCTACGGACATTTCAAAGAGATTAGAGAAACAAAATTAAGAGGTTAGGGAAATAAAAGACAACAGAAAAGTGTGTTTCCCATGTAACTCAGCAGGCTATTTTAGGTCAAGTATATCCTTACTGATTTTCTGCCGGCTTGATCTATCAATTACTGCAAGAGGGATATTGAAGTCTCCAGCTGTGATAGTGAATTTATGTCTTCTCCTTGCAGTTCGCGGTTTTCGTCTGACATTTTGATAGGTGATTAGGTATATACACACTTAGGCTACTTACATCTTCTTGGAGAATTGACCACTTTATTTATCATAATGTGATGCCTTTCTTTGTCCCTAATCATTTTCCTTGTTCCGAAGTATATTTTGTCTAAAATTAGCATAGCTTCTCTAGTTTTCTTTTGACTAGTATTATTAGCATGGTATATTTTTCTCCGCGCCTCTACAAATTTTCTTTTTCATTTATTTTCAGTTGACACATAATTGTACACAGTTACGGGATACAGAGTGATATTTTGATACACATATACCATGTGTCATGACCAAATCAGCATAATTAGCATATCTATCACCTCAAATATTTACTTTTAGCCCATCTGATTCTTTATATTTAAAGTGGGTTTCTTGTAAACAACATACAATTGGGGTTTTAAAAAAAAGTCTCTGACAAAATGTCCTTTCGATTGGTGTATTTAAAATATGCCCATTTAAAGTGATTCTTGAACTAATTGGATTAATATCTAGCACATCTGTAACCATTTTCTATTCACTACATTTGTTCTTTTTTCTTCCTCTTTTTCTGCCTTTTCTGGTTTTAATTAAGCATTTTATATGATTCCATCTTATCTCCTTGGTTAGTGTATCAATTATACTTCTTTTTTAAAAATTCTAGTAGTTGTCCTAGAGTTTCCAATATGCATTTTTATAATAACTAAGTCCACTTTCAAGTAACACTGTGCCACATCACACGTGGTGCAGGTACCTTATAACAGAGTATCCTCAGTTCATTCCTCGTCTTCCTAATAACAGTGTCATTCACTTGACTTTCCTACCTGCTATAATCACCAAATACTGGCTCTCTGACTCTCAGGTAAGTCCACACTCAGCCTCCAGCCATCTGTCAAAATCACCATTTAAGTTTTCCTAATAGTCTGTAGCTCCAGTGGCTTTAGATTCAGGGAAACAGGTCTTGGCTGTGCCTCTTTGGATCCACTTGTCTCTCCATATTTCAAGGTGTGGCCCTTTGCCCTGCCACCTCCGTTCTCCGAGGGATCTAAGAAAAGTCATTGACTTTCAGTTTGTTCTGCTTTTTCTTGTTGCTAAGGATGGGAGTGACGACTTCCAAGTGTTTTGCATGTCAGAGTTGAAGTTGGAGGGAGGCCAGCAGGTTGGTTTACATCATGGAGATCATAGCCGTGTTTGCTGATTTGCTGAAGCATCCGGGCCTCTGCTCAGCCATGCTCCATCCAGCTGGCCAAATCTGGACCAAAGAGAGAGCATTTCACATGGATGAGATTGTTTAATCCTGTAATCTGATCTGAGGACCCTGCACATGGCGTTACTTTCACAAAGCAAGAAGAACAGTTAAGTCCCTGCCCTGTGCTAGTTACAACCTCAGTGACACTGGTGTCGTTGTTCCAGGGCATAATGGCTGTTTTTCAGTGCAGAAACCTCAACTCCTACTCTAAGCAAGGATTGGACTGTACGAGCTCATCTCCCAATAATCGCTGCTAATTATACTCTTATCCACCCAACAGCTCACCAGAATTAACCTGCTCGGTCCCAAAATTTTTTTAAATCAAGGATTTGATTATAATATGCACTTTAAAGACACTTAGGCAAATTATTGGTTTGAAGAAAAAAAGAAAAAGAATTCTGATTTCTCCAGAACTCTATCAACCCGAACCCTAACCGGCAGCCACGCACAATGAGAACTGATGCTCACATTGATGGCCCTGCGGCACTACAAGATCCTGGAGAGCTTTTGAATCATCCAAGAAAGATTAAATTATGTTCAGTAGCACTTCAGTGTTAAGTGCATTTTATAACGTATTCCACATCTACAGAATTTCATCATTCAGAGGAGGCACAAGGTGACTCTCTTATTGTCCAGGATCTAATTCATTTTAGTTCCATTTGAATTACAAAGGTTTGCTAAACACCTACTGCTCATCCTGAGCTATGGTGCTCCCAGGAAGGTGTATTCCATTTCTTTGTGGAGCTCACAATTTCACAGTTAAGGAAGAACAAACAAACAAAACAAAGAATACACATTTTATAACCCCAGCACCCAGCACATGCAAAAGTTGATTGAATGCATGTGTTTGTTCAGTGACCTATGGACAAAGTGCTGGACAGGCACAGAGACAAGAGTAATCAGAGAATGTGACCTGAGGAAAAGATATTTCAGCCCAGCTAAGGAGGATTTTCAGGGCTCTGGCATCAATAAAGTGGAGGAAGGTATTCTAGCAAAAGGCAAAGTGATGAGAACTTCAAGGGAATGGAAAGAATACTGGTATTTCTGGAATATGTGGGCAGAAAATGCCAAAGAAAATGATGTTGGAAAATTAACTCAGAGAGGGCCTTGAATGTCAGGCTGAGAAATCTGAATGTTTTCCTGCAGGCACTGGGACACCAGCAAGTCTTTTGAGCTGAAGAGAGACGTAGTCACACGTGCTTAAGGAAAGATCACTCCAGAAGCACTGGGGAAGGTGGAGTGGGGTGAGAGGGGAAGGTGGGAGACACAGAAACCATTTAGAAATCGCTATGTATGGTTCAAGCAAGAGATAAGGCACAGCGGTAATGGAAAATGGAAATGAGTACATGGTTCAAGAGACACTACAGAGGCAGATTCAATAGCACTTGGCAACCAACTGGATGCGAGAGCTGAAGGAGCTGAAGATGGCTCTGGAGTAGTTCGCAGAAAGAGCTGCGGTTCTCCACCCGACCCTGTACCCACACTCTTTGCAATGTGACTCCACAGCTCCTATCATCAAGGATGGAATCTATTTCTCTACCCCTCAAAATTGGATTCCAGCCCTGTGATGCTTGGGTCCTGAGCCAAAACTGAACAATGAGGCTGGTGTACAGGGAGAGGATGCTGAAACCAGGTAACTTGGTTTGGGTTTCCCCAGCAACAGGCCCTGTGACAAGGATTCTAATGGTTATAATTTATCTGGGAGACGATCCCAGGAAGCACAGGTAAAGGAGTGGGAGAAACAGGGAGAGAAATGAAGGCAACAAACAAAATGTTATGCAAGTTACCACTTTGCACAACTGAAGCTTAATCCTGTAGGTAACGCTGGGAGAGAACTCCGAGTTAACCCACCTGAGTCATGAAGGACTATGAATATTTATCTATCAGTCATTGCTTGAGGGTTTCTGGGGAGAGGACAGAGAACTTCCTGTGGCCTGCCTGACGCATGGGCAGAGCGGGCTCCAGCCTTCCCAGCTCCTGCCTAGATTGCTTCCAGATGGGACAACTCTCAGACAACCAGCTGCAGGTGCTTGCAGTTGGGGCCAAAGTGCCCAGAAAAGCTACAGGCCAGGGGGTTATTGGCAATGCCCCACATGTGTGCATTGTGTCTCTTGCACCAGGCAAACAAGGACTGGCGTTCAGACAGGAACAGAGCAAGGAAGAGGAGGGAAGAGTCACTGGAAGATGTAGACACACTGTCCTCAGGAGCACGATGAACCCCAGCTCTGTTTAGGGAGTTCGTATGCTGACATGAGCATAGGAACAGAGGCTGGGCTGTTGTAAAACCCTCAGAGAGCATTTTCAGCACACATGCACACACCGACAGGTACACATCAGAGGTGAAGTCTGCAGTTGGTCTTGTTTCCCTAAGTACACCATGCACGTGCCCACTCACGTGCCTGTCCTCCTGCAACCCCCAATCCCCATCGTCTTTGCCCCATGTACACGACTGGTTCTCTGGGCCACAGTGCTTCCCCCATTAGGATCAGACCTGTCTTACTCCATTCAGGCTGCTATAACAGAATACCTACACGGGGTGTCTTAAACAACAAACATTTATTTCTCACAGTCCTGGTGGCTGAGAAGTCCAAGATCAAAGTGCTGGCTAGTTCCTGGAGAGGGCTCTCTTCCTGGTTCACAGACTGCTATCTTCTCATTTCATCCTCACGTCACGTAGGAAGGTGAATCTTGCATGTCTGTCTCTTCTTGTAAAGGCACTGATCCCATCAAAAGGACCCCACCTCATCACTTCATCTAAATCTAATCACTTCCCATAGGTGCCATCTCAAAATACCATCACAGTAGGGATTAGGGTTTTAACACAGGCATTGGCGGATGAGGGGACACAAACATTCGGTCCATAATAAGACCTCTCCTTGAACCCCAGCCAGCTCGGTTGGGTCCTACCCACCTTGCCTAACTCTTGTGAGATCCATGTTTCTGAGGTCAGGACCCTTCCCCAAAGGCCTTGGGTACTGCCTAGACTCCTGCCCAGGTGGCATAACACATTGATAACCAAAGCCCTGCCACTCACCCAACTTTAAGAAATGTCACTTTGCAGAGATTCCTGCTGCAGACCCATAGCCCCTGCATTTCCTTGGAAACTAGAGGCAACCTGGATGAAGCCAGAGATCACCTTGGTCCCTTGGACTCTGTCATTTGTACAGCAGGCTCTACCTTCCCCCATCACCATCACCGTACCCTTGTAGGGCCAGCCCTGCAGTTGTGTTAATTCATCCCACCCCCTTACCCCTCCACAATCTCTACTGCTTCCCTCTCTCGTTTGATCTATTTTGCAGAAGAACCACTTTTTGTGCATTCACCCATTCAGCCAACATGCATTAGCACCTATCACGTGCCAAGCATTGCTTCGGATTCGGGAGTAAGAGAATGTGCCCTCTACATGCCACCCAACACAGAAACCCCTGTTGTCTGGAAAAGGCAAAGTGCACATGCAGAGCTTTATTAACAGGAGACCACTAGCAAGCCGGCTCCAGCACTGATGCAGCTGGCTCTGGGTGAGTGAGTCAGTATCCTTACCCAACAAAAAATAAAAAAAATTTAAAAATTAAAATACATATACATATATATGTATATATATAAGCCTTTCTACAACCCAAGATCCTATGAGGCAAAATGAAGAGAGAAACTGGGCCTTGACTTAATGATGGCTCTGAGCTCATTAGTGGCTCCCAGTTGACATGAAGCAGCCTAGCAGCGGGGTCCAGCTTCCAGGCACCCAGGATCTGAGGACAGGCACCCAGCAGGAGGCAGCTTTCCCATGGTGTGGCCCTGGTGAAGCATTTGCAGCATCAGAGAGCTCTTAAAATGCTCAGTTTGAGGAGCCGCCAGGTCTTATCTAAAGAGCTATGTGCTTGGCACTAAGTCTGGTGGGGGCTGATTCATAAGGAACCCCGGAGAGCTGTGGACAAGAGCATTTACAGACTTAGAAAACCCTACATGCTCTTTTAATTTTTTTTTCTCCCCTTAGAAAATTAGGAGTTAAGAGATTTATGGAACCTCTTGATTTATGAAGAGTCAGCCCTCCTCCCCGATGGCCACTCTCCAGGGCATTCCCACTGGTTTACGTGGGAGAAGGGGCCAGTTGCCAGACTCTCTTGCATGGACAGAAAAAGAGCATTTCCCCTGAACACACAGCAGACTTTGGCCAGAAATCATACAGCACTTTCTAAAACCACAGCAATAACTATGGCGTCCCGCATGGCTGACAAGCTCTCAGGCCGGGCTGTTTCCCCATTAAGCCAGCATAGGCCAGCCCCTGCCTCTGGGAGCCTGAGTTGGCTTAGAAGTTAGATGTCCTGATCTTAGGTACTAGGTTTCCCTGCCTCCCACACCAGCCAGGAATAATGTCATGCTGCATTTGCCTATTCCCACCCTGGCAAGAACCAGACAAAAATGGATGCAATGTTAGTCTGCGAGTCCTACCTTCCCTGGAAGATGTGTACCATGGCATGGTGATGTCGTGGTTGCAGAAAAGGCGCCCCGACCAAAGAACCAAATGGGACCTCCCTAACTGCAATAGTAAGTCCCGCCACCCTAGGAGGGATGTTTCACTCCTTTGCTCTCTTTGCAGATGTGGGCACAGAAGCACAGGTTGGTTCTGGTCTTGTCCGAAGTCACAGCACTAGCAAAGGGCAGGGCAGGATTCAAACCCCCGCACACGTCTAAGCAGGCATTCCCTCCATTCTTCCCCCACTCCCTCCCCAGCCCCGTGTCCCCTGGACCACGGGAGAGTCACCCCCAGGGCCCCACTGGTACAGGTCCAAGGTCTTTGGAGGACTCATGAGATCCCCGCATTGAGCCCTCAGAGGGCCTGGGAAGGGATTGTGCTAAATATGAACATTTTTTTCTTGTTAGATTGTCCATTTTTTTCCTTTCAGCACGTTCCTCGTTTCAATCATTCCTTTTCCTTTCCAGACCCCAGGAGCCAGAAATAAACACACACAGTCTTCATATTGATGTAAATAACCGTTGGCTTTATTGAACCCATCTGCTCAGGCTGTTGGTTGAAATCATAGCTCTGGAGTGTTTTCCACCAAGCACCCCTTGGGCATTCAGGAAGTTTGGCTGCTGCCCTGCCTGGGCACGTTTGTTCTGCTCCTTCGAGAAGGACCTTCACTGCAGAGGCGATGTGTTCATTTCCTCAGTGTCCACAGGGCTCTGGTGTCTAGACCCTTTCTCCTCGTTACCAACCACTTTCCCTCTCTCTTCTCTCCCCTGTCAGCCCCAGAAACTGCCTCCTGCCTCCCAGCCCTGCAGATTGCCAAGCCCCGCCATTCTGTCCTGGGACCTCAGGCTCAAAGGCACAGCGTGACAACAACTGAGGCACAGGCACCAATGAAGCAGTTTGCCAACATCATCCGGCCTGCGGGACGTGCAGCTGGGACCCCACCCTGGAGGTGTGGCTCTCAGGCTTGGGCTCCTCACTACAAAAACTCAGCTTCGAAGCCTACAGGTGTCCACTACCCAACCGGCTAGAAGCACCCAGGGCCCTAGCCCATGTCTCCTGTTGCCTGTGGTTGATTTTTCGTCCTCTGGTTCAGTTGTTCTTTGTTTTCTGGGCTTTGTGTGTTTCTTTGCCTTTTCCCCTCACTCCTGGCATCCCCTGAGTACCACCTGCTGCTTCAGCCTTCACTGTAATCTACGGCCTCATCCTTATTCTCTCTTCTTCCTCTCTTG
>RJWJ010026971.1:10229-22693 GCA_004363605.1 Indri indri
CTGACCAAGATGCTCTGAACACAGCAGCCAAAGCAATACTTCGAAATTGCAGGTTTCACTTGCACTCTTCTGTGTCACTCTTCTGTTCAAAACCCTCCAATGGCTCCTCATCACACTGAGAGTAAAATCCAAAATTCTTGTGACACCCCATGAGGCCTTATGTGATTTGGTCCCCTTTACCTTTGTGACCTCACCTTTCACCACTCTGCCCCTTGTCCCTCCAGTTAAGACACATTGCCTCCGTGCCAGACCTCAAGCATGCTATGCACAATCCTGCCACAGGGCCTTTGCACAGGCTACTGGGTCTGCCTAAATGCCCTCCCCTCATATAGCAGCCTGGCTTTTTCCCTCACTTCCTTTTAGACTTTGCTCAAATGTCACTTTCTCAGTAAGGTCTACCCTATCTGCAGGCTATTGAGAAAGGCAACTCACTCCTCGGGGAGCCCTTCCCTGGGCAGAGGGCTGAGCAGGTGCACTGACTGGCTCACTCTTCTGTTGAGCTCACACAGAGGCCAGTGTGGAGCAAGCCTGGACAGAAAGTCCTTCCAGAGAAGGGTGTCCGAAGCAGAAGGCTAAGTGAACATCTGAGATTCCCCCACTCCTGAGCAGGGGCTCTGGGCTGGCTGCCACCCTCACACAGGTGCCTTGTTGAGAGGCTCCCCGGGAACCTCATTTCCTCTCCTACCTGGGGGCTCCCTCAGATGTAAATTTCCTAGACAAGCCTAGGGAGGGGTGAGTGGCCCAGCTATATGATGAGTATGCCTTGACTCCGCATGGGTGTGGAAGGCTGAATAATGGCCCCCCAAGTATGTCCCTGGCCCAATCCCCGGAACATGTTAATGTGCTACCTTACATGGACGGCAACAGGGGCTTTGAAGATATGCGTAAGGTAAACATCTCAAGATGCGGAGATTATCCCGGAACATCCAGTGGGCCCAGTATAATCACAAGTGTCCTTAGACGAGGGAGGCAGGAGTGTCAGAGCCAGGGAAGAAGGTGGTGTGACGACAGAAGCAGAGGTTGTGGTGACATGCTTTGACGATGGAGGAAGGAGCTGCAAATCCAGGAATGCAGGTGACACCGGAAGCTGGAATATCGAGAAACAGATTTTCTCCTCAGAGCTTCCAGAAGCAATCAGCCCTGCTGACCCCCTGACTTTAGCCCAGTGAGGCTGACTTCAGACTTCTGACATCCAGACCTGTGAAATGATACCTTTGCATTGTTTAAAGCCACTACGTTTGCGGTAATTTGTTACAGCAGCCTTAGGAACCTAAAATGCGGAATTAGGACCCCGAGCCTCTGTCTGCCTTTCCTCTGCCTCCCTGTCCCTTCTTTCCTCGAGCCCAGGGATGTCAGCCAGGGGCATCTAAGGACTTGGACCCATCTGGTCTAACGATATCGGATTCAGGTAGTGACGACAGTCGTCCCCAGTGCTCAGGCGCTGCCTACCCTCCTCCTCCCTCGCGGGTTAGGACAGAATTGAAAGGACGTGGCTCACGTTACACTGTTAAACCCCACTCGAACAGACACCTGAAGAAAGAGCAAACCAGCCATAGAAAGGACGGGCACGGAGCACTCCAGTCAGAGGGACGAAAAGCACAAAGCCTGGAGACAAGTTTGCGGAGCAGAGATGCCAGTGCGGCTGGAGCACAGTGAGCAGAGAGCGGGGGATGGGAGACACGGGCAGAAGCCAGATCATGTGCGATCTCGGGAGCCATGCAGAGAAGTCTGGAGTTTTCTAAAAGCAGGAGGAAATTGCTGAGGATAATAATAATCATAGATAACCATGATATTTATAGCAACATGTATATGAGTACTAAGACATATGTATAGTAAGCCAACACTAAATATCAGGTACTGTTTTAAGTCCTTTATTTACATCAATTTAATTCCCAAGAATTTGCGTGAAGTAAGTACCATTATCCCCATTGTCCAGCTGAGGAAACTGAGGCACAGAGAGGTTAAGGATCTTCCAAGCTCACACAGCTTATAGGAGGAGGAAGCCAGAGTTCAAACCTAGGCCACCTGGTTTCCCAGTCCGTGTGTGAAGCACTGGGCTGTACTGTCTTTCCCACTGAAGACTTCATGCAAAAAAACCAAAAAAAAGTTAGACTGCCGTGGGAAGGTAGGTTGTACAAGGGAATGGACAGATGAATTAAAAGGATCTTATAAAGTCCAGGTGAGAGATGTTGGTGGCAGGCTTGGGGTGATAGCAATGAAAATAGAGAAAAATGAATGGACTTAAGATAGATTTGAGACCTGGGAGGATCCAAGGCTGATTCCTAGGTTTTAATCTTGAGCGACTAGTAGATTGTGATGCCTTTACTGAGAGGGGAACAGACTTCGAGGCGGAGGGTCCCTGGAGCCCAGTCTCCTTTCCCTTGTGTAGCCTGTGAGCCCGTGTCAACCCAGCAGCCGCATGCTGGAGAAAGCCTAGCACACAGATGCCAAGGTTAGCCTGCACTGGCCGGCCCATGCCAAGAACCACAAAAGCCTTGTTTTATTTAAAACACAGGGCTTGGCGGAATTCCCCACCTGGACAGAGTCAAGCCCATTACCTCATCCTGTGAGCTGCATGACAGCCTCTGCTGTTGTGTATCTGTGAGCAAGGCCTCTCAGCCGAAAATCCAACCGGCCCATCACTCACTCCTCCCTGGGCCCACAAACCAGGCCGCAGGGACATGCCTCCCAGTAGGCATCTGTAGGCATTTGCACACAGGCCCAAGCCCCACAGACTTTCTGTTTGTGCACAAGAGGCCTTGTTGCTTTATATTTTTAATTAAAAGCAGATTTTTATCAATCCCCCCAAAATCTATTGGGGAACAGTAATTTTGCTTCCAATCTCCCTATTTAATACTCCCCTAGCACCCATAAAAAGCTTTGGAGTTTCAGTTCATGATTTGAATCTTTACGGGTAATTAGCTGGCAGAATGACTTGGAGAGAGAGGCAGGTATATATTTTCACAACGTGGTCAGGAGTGGGTGAGAAAGCCGCGGGGGAAGCATCCCCAGGCAGTCTTGGCACATCCCTGTTCCTGCAACACAAACACGTGATTCATTTAAAGACACGTTCATTTAGGTCCTTTGACTGCTGCCATAAAAGGTGCTTTCCCCCCTGTTTCCCAGGCATCTTATTATAATGCCTCTGGGCTCTCCCACCTTCCACGTCCCCCTCCACAATGCTTAGTCATTTCTCTTCACCTGCTCCCACCACCTCCGCCTGCCCTGTCAACACTCTTCCCTCTTGGACACCGAGAGGCCTCTCCTGCAGCCGCTCCTCCCCTGCCCTCTGCCTCCTCCCTCTGCCTCCTCCCTCTGCCTCCTCCTTCTCTGCCTGTTGCCCCAATGCCTCCCCTTTCAGACTCACTGTTCCCACGAACTGACCACCTTCTGTGGGTCAGAAGCTGTGTTGGAACAAATGCACTCACCCACAGCCTGACAATCATCTTGGGAAATGCTAGTGTCACACACACACACACACACACACACACACACGCTCTCACGTCTTTGACATCTGAAGAATCTGTGGCTCCCAGAGGAGAAAAAATGTATTCAAGTCCTTTCCCCACTTTTTTCCTCCTTTTCCCTTCCCATTGTCTTTCATCTCAGTGGAAAATATTTAATATATACAGAGAGGATAGACAGATACATACACCCACAGATGGACATAGAGGAAGACAAAGAGACGGGTGCACAGATGGACAGACAGACTGACAGAAGGACAGATACTAGGGTGGTTAGATACATAGACAGTAGAAAGACAAGTAGACAAACAGACACAGATAGATGACAGATGATATAGATAGATGATTGACAGATGGTGGAAAGAGAGATGATATAGATAACTGATAGATGAGAGAGAGGTGTGTGTGTGAGAGAGAGAGAGAGAGAGGTGTGAGAGAGAGAGAGAGAGAGAGAGACACTGCGGTAGTTGACAAAAATCAGCCAAATACCTCCCTCCATCTATTATCTGTTTTCTCACAAAGCTCTCTCACTTGCATTTCTTATTCCACATTTTCTCCCTCTGATCCTCTGCTAGGTGGAATCGTAGCTTCATGAAAACTCCTCGAGGAAGATTTTAAAGGCTGGAAACTAAGAGGAAGTAAGTAAGAGGGCTGTGTGGCTGCCCAGGTGTCAGTCAGAGCAATGGGACAGGGGGTGTGGAAGCCTGTCCTTTGTAAACAGCGGGGTTCTCAGACATGAGCGGGAATCAGATTCATCCATAATTTAACAGGGCTCGGGGTGCAAGGGAGGTGCCTCGCACCGGTGGGCAACAGTGGTTCTCAACCTTACTGCATTTGAATCTCCCAGACTGCTTTTTAAAGCAGGTGGCTGAACTCTGCCCCAAGAGCTTGTGCTCCAGTAGGTCTGGGTAGCGCCTGAGAGTCCACGTTTCTAACAGATGATGTTGCTGCTGATGTTCCCACGTGACATCAATGCTGCTGGTCCAGGGACCTCCCTTGGAGAACCACTGCTGTAAAGTCATTTTCAGAGGTTATTTTGGCTACTATGATGATGTTCAATTATGTCTCTTTTAATTAAATCATATTATCCAGTATGTTTGGAAATGAAGGAAACAACAACAATTTGATTGTTTCCAAGTTTGGGTCAAAATTTCAGAGGATGACTGAACTTTAAATGGTCTATTTAACAGCTCACCCCACGTGTTCTGACACTATCTGGAGCTCTGATCTCTGCCTACCATAATGCTATCCATCTGCCTTCTCACGCCACACCATGAGAACCAAGACCTGTCTGTCTTGTTTGCCATTAGAACTCCGGGGCTTAAAACTACATCTGAAATTCTGTGTGTGTGTGTGTGTGTGTGTGTGTGTGTGTGCATGCACACAAATGTAAGAATTTCATAAGTGTTTGTGTGCATGTGTGTGTGTGTGTTGAATGATTCAATGACTAGATAGGTTGCCCTATATAACAGAACTCTTATAAATTGTGTCGGAGGATGGGCTCAGAGCTTACTATAGACTGAATGTCTATATTCTCCCAAAATTCATATATGGAAACCTAATTCTCAACGTAATGGTACTTGGAGGTGGGGTTTTTAGGAGGTGATTAGACCATGAGGGCAGAGCCCTCATGAATGGGATTCGTGCCCTTATAAAAGAACTTCCTTGACCCTTCTGCCATGTGAGGGCACAGCGAGAAAATCGCAGTCTATGAATCAGGAAGTGGGCCCCCGCCAGACACTAAATCTGCTGGAACCTTGATCTTGGACTTCCAAGGCTCCAGAACTGTGAGAAATGAATTTCTGTTGTTCATAAGCAACCAGTTTATACTATTCTGTTATAGCAGCCCAACTGCTGAGACAGAGCTGGCCCAGCGGGGTTTGAGGTCCAGATCCACCACGTAGACCAGCTGTGTTCTTCTGGCTCACGGGCTTGGAGCAGGGAGTCTCTGAAATATCACTGCCCCTTCCCCTGACACGCTCCACTTCCCCCAGCAGAGTCCTGGGTGGCTCGACCACCTCTCTAAGCACAATCATCTCCTAAACTAAAGACACTCGATCTCCCCTGCCCTGTCCACCTTGCTGGCCTGTGCTCAAGAGAGACCGAGCTGAGGGGAAAAGTCCTTCCACCAGTATCTAAATACTCATTGAGCTCCCACTGACGGTGGCCTCCCTGTCTCCATTCCTGGTTTTCCTTGCTCTTTCTGTTTAGCGTACCCCTCCCCTAGACTTCAAAGTTGGCATCAGATCCTTGGGGCCTGAATCAAGAGATGGCTTGACCCTTCCCACAATGTCACATTCAAAATTGTTCCTCTCAACCAGGACAAAATTTGCAGGTCCCAGTGCAAAATGACAATATGGGACTTCTTGTTAAAAAAATGATTGAGAATTTCAAGATGGTGACAACAGAGCATTAACCAAGTGCAAGGCCCTGTGCAACTGCACAGGCTGCACCCAACCGCTGTCACTAGGCAAAGCTGATAGAGCCAACCTTCTCACCGCACTCTGGGGAAGCTCTGTCCTCATCTGACATTTTGTCCGTGGGATTAAGGGATCGTCCATGGGTCCACATTCCTCTTGGGAGTTCAACAGCTCCAGCGCAAACAATCCTGGGGCCTGCCCTCCATCCCTGTGGGGCCCAGCTGAAACAGCAGTCCACATGGCCCTCCCTGATCTGACAGAAAACTCAAGGCAGGTGGGTAGAAGACGCTCCTTAGGGAATTTCTCACGTCCTCTTCCTTCTCCACAATGATTGCTCACTCCCCCATAGAGACATGTGTGTGTCCTCCCACCAGCTCATCTCGCATCTGGAAATTGAGTGGAATTGAGTTCCACACAGATGCCCAGGGAGACGGCCATTTCCTCTTTGCGGGAAGGAGACAGTGAAGTCTTCAGAACCACACCCTGTTTGTAAAAATGGGTCAGCCCATTATTGGCAGGCATTCTCCAAGGCCTCGAGGGCAAAATAAGTCAAATACAAAATGGCTATTAACTTCCTGAAGTTTCAAACCAGCTGGGGAAATTAGAAAAAGTAATAGAAAAATAGGTCTCACAACCCTGAAACCAAGGTAAATGAAAAAGTTTCAAGACGAGATCAATCACAGGGGAAAGTGTGGTGGTTTCCCCAGTACAGCATCTCTCCAACGGGATTGAATTCCAAACCCCACTGGGGAAAGTCTGTTAAGGAAAATTAAAGGAGGTTCTGGAATTTGAGTTGCACATTGAAATCGCCCAGGGAGCTTTAAAACTGCGACAAAGACAAAACTGAGCCCATGCACTACCACAGGCAATTTGATAAGAACTTTTACTCCATACAATTTTTTAAACTTTTTATATAGAAAATTTTAAAAATATGCAAAACAGAGAGAACACTATGATGAGCCCTCCATGTACCTCATCCAGTTTCAGTAATTAACATCTCAGGACCAATCTTGTTTCAACCTCTTTCTTCACCCACTTTCCTGCCCCCACAAAAAACAATTATTTTGAAGCAAATCCCAGATGTCAGATTTGCTTGAATCAGAAAATACTGCTAAGAAATAAGAACTCTTTTTTTACCAAAAACATAACCACAATACTGTTATCATATCAAAAAATTAATAATCCCTCATATAATAATAATTCCTCAAATAATCAGTCAAAATATAATTTCCCCTATTGTTTGACATATTTTTAACCATTTGTTCCTGTCAAGATTCAAGTAAGGTTCTTGTGTTACAATTCGTTGATATGTCTCCTAAATTCTTTTAATCTACAGATTCCTTCTCTATCACTTCCCTTTTTTCATGCAGTTTTTTTGAAAAGAAATGAGACAGTGCCCTATAGAGTTTCTTGCCACCTGGATTTTGCTGATTGAATCTCCATGGTGTAGTTTAACATGTTCATCTGTCCTTGTATTTGCTATAAATTGGTAGTTAGATCTGGAGGCCTAATAAATTTCAAATTTGCATTATTTGATAAGACTACTTCCCATCAAAGGTACTTGATGTCTAGTTGCCTCTTTTTTGTGTTGTTAGCCTAGATTCATTAATGTACTGGGGCTTTTGAAATAGTAATCTTCCAGCTCTATGATCCCTTCTCATGTTAGCTAGAATGCTGCTATAAAGAGAAACTTCCTTTTATCAGTTCTGTGGTTACCAAAGGTATCGTCCAAACAGGAAAGGCAGAAGAAATGCTTGACACCTTCATTTTATTTCCCAGTTTTCAAAGTAAGGAGCTGGTTCCCTAGCATCCTCCAAAGGTGACTGAAGTTTTGTAGTTGTTTTTAGAGTAAGAACTCATTCATATAAATGGATTTGATGTGTTTCAATCTACTGCTGTTATTACTCTTATTCTGGTCAAATTTATCCTACCTTTGGCAGGGGACACCTGCTCAATCTGGCTCCTGAGTCCCTCTGTTGTCATTGTTAACAGCTCCCTTACCTTCCGGTACTACAGGATATTCCAGGCTCGTGTGTACATTCCTGCCCCAAACCAAGAATCACCTATTTCTCTAAGAGGCTCTGGTTTGGTTTTGTGCAAAATAGTATTTAGAGACCACAGTCTGGGCGCTGAGAGTGCTTGTTGCTACTGAGTTGGTGACCGTCTCCAGGACTTTTCAGTGGACAGAGGTAGAAAGTTTTTTCTTTTTTTAAGAAGAAAATATGAGTTTATATCATACTTCCAATTCAAATTCTGGACTACAGAGCGCTTATTACTTCATTAGTCTTCCACGTGTACCCTCTTCCTCCCATTAAAAAAAAAAGAAATCTCCATTTATAATTATTAATTTGTTCTATTCCATGCCACACACAACAGTCTCCAAATGCCAACATCAACTACTCTCAACAATATGATTACTGAAAACAGTTTAAATTTCTCCTAGGTTTTTGTCCTGGGGGTAGATCCTACTAAGGACATATACATAGTCAAATTACTATGTTTTAAACTGATCAGAACAGATACTACACTTGATCTTAGCCCAAAGGCCTAGAAGTGATAAATTACTGTTTTAAAGTCCCTTGGAATAGTTACTCTTTGTGTTGTTGTTATGCCAACTAGATACACACTTATATTTTTTGGCTTTGTTTTACTTTGGAATTGCTTTTTTATTCAATCTGGTTTTACAATTATGTAAAATATTTATGTGGTTCAAAAGTCAAGTCTAAAAATGGCGTAGTCAAAGAAGTTTAGCTGCGTATTCCCGCCCCTCCATTCTATTACCTCTCTCTTCCTACAGGGACGCTCCTTCTCCTTCTTCTTTTTTAATTTTATAGCGTATCCTTAAATACAAGGAAATATACATGTGTATGCATATATACACGCAAACATATAGATGTATATTACATGTATGTGACGTACATAATATATAAAAGCATTATCCCCTCCTTTCTTAAATAAAAGTAGCATACCACACACTTCGCTTTTTTCACTCATTGCTGGAAATTCTTCCCTAGTGTCGTGTAGAGACCTTCCTCCCTCCTTTGTACGGCTGCACACTACTCTATCACAGGGATGGGCCATAGTGCTTTCCGGATTATTTCCAGGTTTTTTCTATTACAAATAGAGCTGCAATGAATGACCTTATGTGTATGACTTTTTTATATTTCAGGCTCTCCACTGAATCCAGTGGGCAACCAGGCTTGAGAACTTCCAATCTAGAGGGAGAGCAGGTTGTTAAGAGGCCTGAATTCAAATCCCAGCTTTGCCCTTAACTTACTTTTCATGAAATCCAGGTGATAATAGTTCCTACCTTGTAGATTTGTTGAAAGGATTAAGTTAGCTAATACACATAAGTGCTTAAGTCCGTTCTTAGCACGTTTCAGGAGGAATGCATTGCTGTTGCTGTTACTGTTGCTGTTGTGAATCTTCAGATTTCTTATTGAGTTCCCCTGTCTCTGTTTCCTCAACTGTCCTATCTCGGGATGTTGGCATAATAAAATTAGATCATCATTTTGAAATGGCTTGAAATAGTGATAATCTCTGAAAATTCAGAGAAAGGAGTTTTGTTTGTGTCCCCATGATTACAGAGTGGCCCTTTAGGAAAACTGACTGTATCAGGGTGGTCAGCGCTCATATCTGGAGCTGTCTGTACAAGGTTTTCAGACTCAGCTGGATCTGCTACAACCTGTCAATTCACTCAAACCACTAATTTAATTGATTTTTTATTTTCTCCTAAATTGACAGACTGAGTAAATTGACTAAATTGACTGGCTGTTTTGATATCATTTAGACCCAGCTCGAGTGGAGCTAATCGTGAAGGGGGAAATAATTGTTATTGACATCACAGCAGTGATCAAAGACACCCTTAGCGTCGGCTGACAGAGGAGCGCTGGGGTCCTTCCCGTGGAACCAGCTTCACACTTCACCAAGCTACGGTTAGAGAACAAACCCTGCCTGATCCACTCCACTGCCGAGGAGGGGTGATCAAAATAGAGGGCGGATCGGGAAAATAAAATTTAAAAAGAAGCAATCCATACATAAGCGTGCATTACCAGTGTGACGCCAGAGCCCAATTCTGGGTGTGTAGAAGAGCTAACAGAGCTGAGAGGCTCTAGATATTCCCCATGGGTGATTGAATGACAGTCCCCAAAGATCTCCCCATCCTAATCCCTGGAACCTGCGGATGTTACTTTACATGGCAAAAGGGGCTTTCAAGAAAGGATTAAGTTAAGGATCCTGAGATGGGGTTTATACCGGATATCTGGGTGGGTCCAATGTAACCACAAGTGTCCTGATTAGAGGGAGTCGGGGGAAATTTGGCTACAGAAGAAGAGTAGGAGATGCGAGGATGGAAGCAAGATGCTGGAGTGATATGAGGAAGAGCGTCAGAAGCCAGGCAATGTCGGCAGACTTCAGAGGCTAAAAAATGCAAGAAAATGATTCTCTCCTAGAGCCTTCAGAAGGAACCAGACCTGCCAATGCCTTGACTTTATAGCCCAGCCAAACCTATTTCATACTTCCGGCTTCCAGAACTGTAAGAGAATAAATTTGTATTGTTTTAAGCCACTAAGTTTGTGGCACTATTTTACAGCCGCAGTAGGAGATAAATACACTCCCTACCATGGTCTTCTGGCTGCGATCCACATTGGGGACACTTCAGGGAAGGAGGGGAGGCTGAATGGCTGGAATGGGTGGAGGTCCTGCCCTGTTTCTGCTTCAAACAAAGCAGCTCTGTTTTAAATTTGGGTTCCATGAAAGATTTCACTGGGGAAAAAAGGATTCTTCTAAAATTGGGGGTGGGGGGAACAGGAAGGAGCAACCTGAAACAGTTGCTAGTTGATATTCCTGTATCTAATACATGGGAAATTCTTGGCACACAGTCCCTGGCAGCACCTGGCACCTAGTGACCATGATGGCGGTAGTGGTGGTGGTGCTAGTTATCATCTGCTCTTACTCTTTTGTTTTACCAGTGACAAACTATGGCTCAGTGCAGTCGAGTAACTTGCCCTGTGTCCTCCAGCTCCTGGCAGAACCAATGCTAGAACCCATGTCTTTATAATCCTGGCATTCACTGCAATTCACACCTTGGATCCTCCTCCACATAATAAATATTACCAGCTGATTGTGCCTTGCTTTAAAATTAAATTTGCTGCACAAAGACTGTTTTTATTTCACACCTTTTATCACAGAGCCATCACCACGTTCCAAGGAAAGCTGACCACTCAGGGACCTCCCCGTGTTGCCCATCTCCTGTGCCAATAGGTGACCTTATATGAGAAAGGGATAGCTGCTTCTGGCCCCTCCTGCACCCCACAGCTGGAGAGATGGACGCTGTTCTGTCTGCAGAGCAGATTGTTGTGGAGATGGCAGAGCAGGCCGGGGGCATGAGGCAGGGGCAGCGAGGCAGCAGTGGCAGCAGCTGCTGGCTCATCAAGGGCACCCGGGTAAATCTGGGCCACACTAGGCCCGGCCATATGCTTGTCCGCAAACCACAGCTGCTTGCTGACGAATCCCTCTTCTAAACAGCAGCAGCAGAGTCAACAGCTCTGGGAGTGACGTCTCTTGCCACTCAGCCACTTGCTCTGATGTTCCACTGAGGAGGTGTCCTGTGGTTGGCCAAGCATCAAGTGGAAGGAGTGGGGTTTCCAGACTGGCTAGGACTTTTATGTGATTGCACTGTAGGAGAATGGGTGGGAAGAAATAGCAGATGAGCTGAGAAGGCACTGCCCTGTGTTGTTCCGCTTCCCGGAGCTTTCCTGGCCTTTGCCTAACTTTGCCTCTTGTCCAAATAAAGCTCCTCACCTGGACATTCAAGATTTTCAATGACCCTGGCCCTGCTAACTGCTCCAAGACTTTTCTCTTCTTCCACTCAAGCCAAATGGACTACTCGGTGGCCCACTGTGTGCCATTCCATTGGAACACGAGCTTTATTCAGGAAGCAGCTTAGACTGTCTCCTCAATGCTGTCTCCCCTGTCCCCATATGTCTGGGATAGGGTAGCCACCATAAATACCTATGAAGAAATGAATGCCACTCACTCAATACCTGCTAGGCACTAAATATAGCAGTAGGCATTGATTGGTATGAGACCCTGGCCAAGATTCTGAATCTCCTTGTGTCTAACCCTCATCTGCAGGGTGTCCATAAGTCTGAAAACCAAGGTAAATGCACAATATGTCACCAAGGACATCTTCAATCTGTAAAAGATAAAATAATAGTATCCATATTTCCAGACTTTATGAACACCGTACATAAAATTTGATTAGCAATATGTTTATATGGTTGATGTGAGAATCAAATGAAATAATATATGTGAAGCACCTAGCTCAGTCCCTGACAAAGAGTATAGCCCAATAGAACTTAGCCATTATTACTATGTGGCTATTATTACAAAGACTAATAAAATAACAATCAATGCAGGAGACAAACAAGTAAACAAATTGCAGTCTGAACTGAGAGGTACCATCACAAAATTATGGACAAAGTCCATAGTCCAAAGTGATCCCAGAGGCTCTGTCTTAAAGATGCATGTAGAATCAGGACCTTTTCATACTATCTATACCAGTATTGTTCTAGTCCAA